>VDFB02320007.1:0-62702 GCA_007258455.2 Sequoia sempervirens | reverse complement strand
AAAATCTTCATTTGCACTCATTATAAAATCGTTTTAAATAGTCAAAGAAGTTATATAAACATAATTTATAATTAACTCAATACATATTTTTACACCAACAAATTACTTTTAAATTATAATCATAATGTCCATATTTATCTGTACGTATCTATTTATATATACCTCGTTAAAGATATTTATAAATATAAATGTACTTAAATTCCCTTACTCCGATGTCATAACAACATAACAATTTCTTACAAAAACACACACATATATACTATGCATTAAGAAAACAATGCTCCAAACCCTTCATACGCAAGGCGCAAGAGAGAGGTTGGCCGCACACAACAAAACAAAACAAAATGAAGCATGTCATAATACGAACAACCTATATATCCAATTTTAAATAAACTACTCTTAAAATACACTTAAGTTAGAATTCAAACTGTTATAACAACATACATTACTAAACCAAAATACACGCGCCCTATAATTATATATATAGATGCCTATTACATCGGAAACTATGTTCAACAAATCCAATGACGAATAATAAATCGACGCAGCCCATTAAATTCAAATTTTCAATCAATATAATATAACTATATTCATTAAACCATTACAAGGGTTGAACCTTCACCTGATTCATGGCAGCAATCCACAAAGGCACAAGGGCATCAATTCCATGGCAGAAAAAATTAAAGAAAATTATAATGGTTAAAATTGAATATACATCCTCTTACAGATTGCCTAAATTAGATGGATGAGAGGGAGAGAATCATATACAAACGGACGCCATTCATGGCATTCATCACAACCAACAAAAATCGACTTCTTGAGCCTAAAGCATACATAAAATAAGGATGTTGACTATTCTATCTACAAGGACATAACAGGATAAAAAGGTAAAAGAAGGGACACCATGAAGACAATCGGCTGCAAGGAAGAAGAAAACTATGGTGAATGCATTTTGGTTTGAGAACTATGACGTATGTATTCCAATTTGCTACGCTGCCCTAAAATCACCTCCAAGATTGTTGCAAGAGAGCTTGTTCTGAGAGATCTGAACCATATCCATCATATACAGAATACCAGCGCTGTCCCTAGTGTAACTATCCTTGAAGGTAAAAGAAACAATCTTAAAAAAATGTGGTCGCAAGGAAGGGTTTCTTGAGGGTCGACGTCCCAGCCAGAATCATTGTCATAAAAGTATGAATTATGTGGGAACTAAAGTGAGATGAGATGGCGCTAAGCATGTCTGGCAGATGAACAAATTCGAGTTGAAGAAAAAGAACAGGGGAAACAAAATCTTAAGCCATGCGCTAATCACCATCGGTGCAGCCAAATATAACCAAACAGAGCTTGAATACACATCCTACAACATTGAAAGTTCAGAGGGAACAAGTCGTTGGAACAAAAGAATTAAATACTTAAAACCCTACGCCGAACGCCATAAGTAATCCGTAGATTAAATGAGCATCGAAACCTAAATAAAAGGCTAGAAATGGATAACGTCTTATACAGCTCAACACAAGGAAAACATTGTATCAAAATGTGATGGCGTTAAATCAAGGAAGAGTTTCCCAATAAACTACAGACTAAAAATGTAACCTACGATAATCGAAAGCACCCAATTTTCTGCAATAACAGACACTCATTTTTCAGCCGACACAAGGAGGCAAAATTATTCACGTCTAACAGATAAATAGTTAGCATGAAGAACGAAGCCTACCTGGTGTCCTTTGCTTCAAAACAGAAGCGAAATGATGAGGACCAAAATCCAGCACGACAAGCCTCTTCTCGCAAACTTAATCAAATTCACAGGGAAAATCCATTCACTTCGAAAACAATATTCCAAAAATCAAAAACTGTAAGATTCTTTCAGAATTATTTGCAGAGCAAAGTCCTCTTTTCGAGAACCCAGTTAATTCATAAACAGTTTCCAAAAATTGATCGCTATTAAAACAAAAATAGATAGATTTTGATTTTTTTTTAAGACAAAATTAGGCAATAATCTCATAATAATATAAGTTCCCAATTCGACAGACTGTTTAAAGTCGTGCAGGCATGGTCTTTTTCATCTTTTTTCAGCTTTACACTTGTTTTTACAATTGAAAAAAAACTTATCTGCTTTACTTAATTATATTCCATTATTTTCCACATTAAAATAATTATCTTTTAATGATAATAACTTATCCATTATTATTAACTGCAATTTAAAACAATACTTTTACAAACCATATCTCTTATATTTCATAAAATTTATTTATTTAAATATTATTTTAATTCCCAATTTTATTTAAACTGCCTTGCAAATCAATTTTAATTTAATTAATTGTTTAAACAAGGCTATTAACATATTACATTTTCCATATAATTCAAATAACACAATAAACAACAGAATCACAAATAAACACTTACACAAATGTCCAAAACAACCGATACGGAGGGGCACTACATATAGCATCATCTCTCACTTTATTTAAGCTTGCACATGTAAATTCAAATATGCAATAAAAAACCTCTTGACTTTAAATTCATTTTTCCTATTTCTTATTTAATCTATTTACAATTGTATTTGTTCCATGTGGAATTCTTAAGTTTGAAAGAATCTTTTATTTCATTTGTTCAACTCCACTTATAGCATCATCTAGCTCACTTTCTTTACTTGCACATGCAAATTCATATGCAATACAAAACCTCGACTTTAAATTCATTTTTCCTATTCCTTACTGAATCTATTTCCAATTATATTTTTTTCATGTGGAATTCTTAAGTTCAAGAATCTTTGGTTTCATTTGTTCAAATCTACTTATAGCATCATCTCTCAATTTCTTTTCTTGCACATATAAATTCATATATGCAATACAAAACCTCTTGAATTTAAATTCACTTTTCCTATTCCTTATTGAATCTATTTCCAATTAGATTTGTTCCATGTGGAATTCTTAAGTTTGAAAGAATCTTTGATTTCATTTGTTCAAATCCACTTATAGCAACATCTATCTCACTTTCGTTGCTTGCACATGTAAATTCATATGCAATACAAAACCTCTTGCTTTAAATTCATTTTTCCTATTCCATTGAATCTATTTCCAATCGTATTTTTTCCATGTGGAATTATTAAGTTCAAGAATCTTTGGTTTCATTTCTTCAACTCCACTTATAGCATCATCTAGCTCACTTTCTTTGCTTGCACATGTAAATTCATATGCAATACAAAACCTCTTGACTTTAAGTTCATTTTGAATTTTCCTTATTGAATCTTTTTCCAATTGTATTTGTTCCATATGGAATTATTAAGTTCAAGAATATTTGGTTGCATTTGTTCAACTCCACTTACAACATCATCTCTCACTTTCTTTTCTTGCATGTAAATTCATATGCAATGTTCAGTGACAAGTTAAAATTTCATTTTTCCTTTTCCTTATTGAATCTTTTTCCAATTGTATTTGTTCCATATAATTCTCAATTTCAATAATCTTTGGTTTCATTTGTTTAACTCCACTTATAACATCATCTAGATTACTTTCTTTACTTGTGCATGTAAATTTATATGCAATACAAACCTCTTGAGAAGTTAAAATTCATTTTACCTTTTCCTTATTGAATCTTTTTCCAATTGTATTTATTGGACATGAAATTATTAAGTGCAAGAATCTTTGGTTTCATTTTGTAATGCCTATAATTTTACGCTACAAAAACCCAACACAATTTTTTTTTGATATTCATCAACCTAGGTGAGAGTTGGAGATGCTTCGTTTGGTTGCAATTTCAACTATCGAGTGATAGAAAATGATACCATTAAATAACTCCTTCCATTTAAGGCACTACCAAATAACTATACTCTGTTATATCTTGTTTGAATTGAAATCAAAATATTTATAAAATACTAGCATTAATGTTAACCAAATTCTCTATGATGCAAGTTCAAGAGATTCATCCAATTGATTCTAAAATGATGGCTATTCCCCTTAAACATAATTATAAATTTACACTCTCATATTTACCTCAATTACATTTGCCACACCACTAGTTACTTCCAAGTTGATACCAATACTAAGTGTATTAAATATTGATATTAGAGGACTTCACCTCATGTTTTTTTTTCTTTTTCTTTTCTTAGTTACCTAGTATAATTACAACTCAACATTCATTTCAGTGCTAACGTTATGGGGATTAAGAATTTCCATAATGTTATTATTGTTATCTTGAGCAACACTAAATATTAATATTTTGTTGAATTTGCAATATTGATATTGATGTGTGTGTGTGTGTGTGTGTGTGTGTGTGTGTGTGTGTGTGTGTGTGTGTGTGTGTGAAATTTACACTCTCATATTTACCTCAATTACATTTGCCACACCACTAGTTACTTCCAAGTTGATACCAATACTAAGTGTATTAAATATTGATATTAGAGGACTTCACCTCATGTTTTTTTTTCTTTTTCTTTTCTTAGTTACCTGGTATAATTACAACTCAACATTCATTTCAGTGCTAACGTTATGGGGATTAAGAATTTCCATAATGTTATTATTGTTATCTCGAGCAACACTAAATATTAATATTTTGTTGAATTTGCAATATTGATATCGATGTGTGTGTGTGTGTGAAAGAAATTTATATGATAGTTCCAATTGTCATGAATAAGATTAATCCTAAAATTATCTAAGGATGTTATTGCTTGATCTAGTCCCAATGTCCTACCATAGTATTGACCCACACTTAAAACCATGGTATTATTACAATTAAGGGGTAAAAACATCACAACCACCCTCAAGCAATAAGGTGAAAGGTTGAAGAAGATATTTGCACACGTGCAATACTACCAGGTTAATACATGGATCATGTAACCCCAAGTATACTAGCTTTAATTATTTGGAAACCTATGGATTAATTGATGTAACATTATTATACTTGTTTACTCTACATTTATTAACCCATCTAGCCAAATTTGATGAAATCTATATTAACATCTAATCCCTAAAATTCAAATACGAAGGTAGATAAGATATTTAGACTTTACCTTAATTATTAAATTTTTCTATTCATTTACTTATTTTTATATATTATTAATTTAATTATTTACTTACCTTTACCTAGATAAATTAATTTATATATGTGTCCTCTTATTTTTTTACATTTCTATCTTATTTTATTTACTTATTTATGTATTTTTACAGAAAAAGATAAATTTACAAATCATAAAATTAAAGCATATTGCATGCAAATAATTATATATAAATTCATTTACATATTTCTTATTTTTATTTTCCCTTAAAGAAAGAGGGAAGAAAGAAACGAATAAGGAAGAATTTCTATTACTACTAGACTTTTGTCCTTATGCATAGTTTTAATTAAATTAATTGAACCCCTCCCTTTTTAGAATATGGGAATATTCTCTTTCTTCTTTATTGAAGGTAAAATATATGCAAACATTTCCACGAAGGATTTTATATGCTAAGGGTGAATACTCATGAAGGGGACGACATGATAATGGAAGACCACGTGATTATAGATTACCAACATTTTCAGTTAAAAATACTTGCGCGATAATTGGAAAATTCTTGATAACGTTATTAAAACAGCATTATGCATTCCATGCTCTAAGAAAGGGAGGTAATGTTATACGAAACAAAATTTGTTCAAACTAATGTATTACCCCACCATCTAACTGCAATTACTATTATGTATGATGCAGCTCGCCAAATACAATTTTCCTTACCTAAACTTTTCATATTGCAAAGAAAACGCAGAAATGAAACAATTAACATATGAACAATGAAGATTTTCTAATTTCCATCATTCATTTTAATAAGCTACTGTTCTACAACATCAAATGTGCATAATATTGAAAGCTTAAGACATAAGCACTCTCAGTGAAGACAAATAGACGTTGAATCATCAAGCTGAGGTATTTATTAAATAGGGATACAAGGTCCATCATTACTGCCTCGTAGAACCTTTGTAATCGTAGAGAGAACTCATATTTGGTTTACCTTCAACAGACATCGTAATGGCTGCTAGACAGAATAAGCAACTCCATTACTATGTACGCCCATGATAGTTTATATGTATAAATATATTTGTGAAAGAAAAGACATTTACATAGATGCACCTCAGATTCTTGTTGTTTGTACTTGCAAAACTACTTCAATGTCGGCTTACAGTTCGACTATGATCTCGGCAAGAACATTTCTCCCTTAGTATTCACTTGTATGAATCTTACTTATGCCATTCCCAGTTGTAGTTATTTGGTTTTCTGATAGAACGCATATGACTATAAACACATCATTGAGGACAATACTTTTAAATGTCTGCTCTTCTTATATCTCACTAATGCACCCTTTTTGCATCGTCCTGAAACTACCCAAGCAAGCTTCTTTAAGAAATTTTAAAGAATCATAGAGACCTAAATTATTCAATGCTGAGTGAGGAAAATACCTTATATGCAGATTAAACTGAATGTAATTTCTTTATGGATTACAAAAGAAAGGTAGAAATATTTGCTTAATCCTATTTTTAAATCATTTCCAAAAGGATCCCTAAGTCTTTGGCTACATCTTAGAAGAAAAATACTGCATCTATATTGTTATTTCTTCAGTAAAGAAATTAACATATACACTTTAAGCTTGATGTCATTAACATAGTCTTATTGTACTTTTCCTTCTGAACACCACAAAAAAAATTCCCTTACAAATTGAATTCAAAGTCCATACTTTTTCGTATGAACAAAAAAAACAACTCTTTCATTTTACAACAAAGTTACAAGTAAAACCCACAAGAAGTGAACTCCAACATCTTAGTCACAAAAAATTGTAATAAATGCATACCAATGAATGAGTCTTGCTCTCCACCCCACTGTAATGGCATCATGGAGCCTCATATGCTCTAGTCATACCCCCAAATAAGGAAGTTTCATAGCTCCAATATGATACATGGAGTTCTTTCAAATTTTTACAAAGGAATAATGATAACATAACACACAATTTCATGTATCCAGATTCACTACTCTCTGTTTCAACCATGACCCATGCAACATACCACTTTCTTACAACAATTAAACAAAGGGAAAAAGGAAGTAAGGGAAAACTTATGTAATACCCCTCCTCTTACTGTTTGGATTTATTATTTTTCTATGCGTTCGTTTGCTACTTGTGACTGTGATGATACTATTATTGTTTGGTTTGGTGGTTTGATTAGTAGACTGTTGGTGATTATGCTTATACACTTGAGGATATGATTATTTCATATGACATTGTAGTTGGTGATGTTAGTTGATTTTCAGAATTATATTATGATGCAGTGATTTTATAAATTATGCTATGAGATGAATTGTTAGTTTAGAAATGTTGTTTTATCAGTTATATTATAATTGTTAGGATAGATGTGATGAAGAACAGTGTAGCATCACTCGTTTGCGAGTGCTCTGTTACGCTGCGATTCCTTCTCACAATGCAATGCTTCGATTTAATGCTTTGATTTTATATATATGTATGCACATGTACACGACTTCATTTGTATGCAGGTATTGTAGGTACAAGTCTCGATTCCACCTGCTTCGACAGGACAGGGCGAGCACTAATAGCCCAACGGTTAAATGTTGAAACAAAGATGACGATGAAGTCATCCCGTCCCATGATGTCAGACCGTCTTGTTTGATTGGTATTGTTTATTTTTGTAATTTTCGTCATTTGTGGTTTGTGTTTTGTGTTTTGTCGTATTTTATTTAAGGTGGCATTTTATAAGTAATGATTTATTTTATTTAAATGATTGAAATAATTGTTTATTTTTAATATTAGATTTAAATTCTATTTAAATATTTAAATGATTTAATTATTTTGAAAGTCATGTATTTTATTAAATGATAATTAAAATATTAAATTGTGTTTTATTATTTTAATTAATTATCTTGTTGAGGATAATTGTTAGAATAAATTATTTAAATTAAATAGATAATGTGATGTGCAAGTAAAGTGGTTAAAATAGAAATTAAAACAATAAAACAAATAAAAGAATGAAAAAGTTGTGAGAACGAATAAGAATACAGATCTGATTAAAAAGCTTGCTTTTAAAGAATTATTTTCTTTTAATTTTGATTTTTAGAGTTTTTAGAAGAAATGGACAATATCTTTTATTTTAATTAGGAATTTTGTAAGTTTTTCACACACAGAGGATTATTGAGACAGAAGTTGTGCAAGTTAATGGTTCTGTACTGTTGAGTCTTCTAAAGTTTTTTCGGGAAAGATATTTCAATCTTTTGCTTGCTATATTTTGAGGAGAGTTTTAGAAAGGGTTTTTGGCAATCTTTTGTTGGTATTATTCTGGAGTCTTCTGAACAAAGAATTGGATTCGAGTTCAAGCACAAAATCTTGGAGAGGAGATTTGAAGCAGGAACGAGAAGCACTTCGTAGAGACCATCAGGATCAAGCTAGCTTCATCAAATTTTTGAGAGCATAGGACTACAGGTTCCACCCTCTTTCCTCTTAATTGTTCTTTAATCTACAAAAAGAATAGAAATGTGATTTAAATCAATCTTTGTTTGTAAAAGAAATGTTTCAGAGAATTAAATTTAAATGATTTAGTTTGTAAAAATAAAATAAATAAATAAATAAATAATTAGGTTTTCCTGATATGAAATTTCTTTTTAATTTCGAAATCATTTTATTTTGTGGCTATATGGAAACAAAGCGGAAGAATAATTCTATCGAGATTTCATTTGGAATATGGCCAAATTTTCTCTCATTTTATTTTCTATGGGGAAAGATCAATCTTTCTTTTAATAAATTTGAGATGTTGTTCTTATAAAAGAAATTTTACACATATATATATGTTTTAAATATAACTATATATATATTTATATTTTTTTGTATTGTATCCAGATTTATTGTTCTCTGTGATAAAATTTATATATATCACTGTGTTCCCTATAATAATATAATAATATATATATATAAATAAATTTATTCACCGTAAATTTTGATTCTGGTTCTCATTGTTCTTTGGGCCGAATTTATTCACCCGTCGGCGTTATTCTTGGAAAGACTGTATTTTTATTTAAAAAGAAAAATTTTATAAAAAAAATCATTTTAAAAAGGTTGGGGAGAGGGACGGCCATAGCCATACCCCCCTCCCTGCACCCCTATCGCACCAATACTGTGCGCAGCAGTCTGACAGACTGCTGCGGGCAGTCTTTAAAGGCCCCCGACCATGTTTTAAAATTAAAATTTTATAATTTTATTTTTTTATTTATACTTTTGTTTTATATATATATAAATATATATATATATAAATAAATATATATATATATATATTTATATATATATTTTTTTATTTTATTAAATATTAAATATTAAAATTTATTTTATTTAAAATGAATTATAATTATTTTATTTAGTACAATTATAGTTTAAAATGTAAATTTTGTGTTTTAATTTTTAAAAGGTTAATTAGTGTTGTTATATAAATATAGGGTATTATTTTATTGGTTGAACAAATAATTTAAACTAGATCTTGTCTTCATCCGTTGTTGTGGAATTTTATCGAAGAAACTGTATTTCATTATATTTGGTGATTGGAACCTGATAACCTTTTTGTGAATGGTTTGATGTCCTATTAAATTTGTTTCGAGTTCTTGTCCGAAATGGTTATCGTTTAGTGTTGTCGATGTGGGAACCATTGTTTGTTTGTGAAGTCTTGTTCCTGAGGCTTGTTATTTTAGAATGTTTCTCGTCTTGGTTATACTTTTGAAATTGAAACTTAATGGTTACGTTAGGAAGGGTTGAACGGTTGTTAAGACTTTTGGTTATGAGTTATCGCGAGAGGGTTAATGCCTCGCATGAGTTTGTTTGAGTATTATGCTTTTATGTTATAGTTCAACCCTTGCCTAGTTTTGATTTATGTTAGGGGTCATAGGGAGAGTGGTTCTTCGTGGGCGCCGACGCCTCGGAAGGAGGAAGTGCTCAGGGGAACCCACATAAGAGTAGTTAAACAAGTGATAACCTAAAAATAGAATTTAGGGGGATGGGTAGTAAAACACAAGATAATTAAAACTGGATTCCTCGTCTATGCATTAGGGCTACCATAGACTAGTGATAGACTGAGAAGGCTGTGGTCGGCAAAGTCGTAGTCTCGTCTTCATGAGAGATTATCGACTCCACATTAGCTACCCTATGGTGCCGACACCTCAATTAGGAGGAAGGGATAGGAGATCCATAGATGGGTGCCGACGCCTCAGTTGGAGGAAGTGCCAGGGGATCCCATGAGAGCTATGCGATGACACTCTCTGCTAGACACCCTTGTGCTTTGTTCGTAGTTGTCTCTGGATATTGTAATATTTATGTTGTTTCTAATTCTTGTGAGTTTGGTTTATGATTATTATTTAGTTACTTGTTTAATTGGTGATACTTTGTTTAATTGTGATGAGTTTCATAGTTTTAACTTGTTATGTGATTTGTGAATGTTGATGGTTGTTCATTGTATGTCTTGAGTTGTACTTGATTTTATTCTATGTTGTTGTTGAGTCGGTTGGCATTCATGGTGGGGTTCTCTTCCTCGTCACCTCTGAGCATGAGGGGTGAGTTACTTGTAATTCACATGGTTGGGTGGAACGTGCTCCGCACCCGTTGGGTTCCCCATCAGCATCTTGTCTTCTCAGCATTCCTGCAGTTGGAGTTGTACCAGTATTCACATTGTAATTCTAATTTCATTGTATTTGTAGCATCCCACATGTTTGGGAAATTCAATGTAATTCATTTATCAAGAGATTGTAATGTAACATTAAAACGATGATGTAATAGTTAGGATTATTTGTATCTTTATTAAGAGATTTATTATGGATGTATTATGTGATGTTTATTATTCTCGCATCATGGTTATTGGATGTATTCTCATTCATGGATATTATAAAATAAATGGTTATGTTGTAATCTTTATCTTTATTTCCATTTAAGTTGTTGCGATGTAACCTCGCGTGCCCCAGAGAACTAAGTGTGTTAATGTTATGTAATGTGTTATGGGTTTATAGTTTAATATATTTGCATGTTTAATTTAATTATAAAAAAAAATTATTTGCATGTGTGTGTGTTCTCTGGCGTTTGCACGACGGGCGTTACAACTTGGTATCAGAGCCAAGGTTGCAAACGCTAGGGTCTTTGGGTAGTGTAGTCCATTAGGTTACCGTATGTGCAACTCTTGAGCTCATTTTGTACTTTATCTTGTTGTGCAGAACTATGCCTCGAGGTAGAGGACGTGGCCATGCAAGTGGCCGTGGTGCCGGTCGTAGAGAAAACCGGCGAAGTCCCTTAGTTCCTAGTTCCCATGGTTCCGAGCACGAGGAACAACAGAGTCTTCACAGCATTCCATTAGGTGGCCAGAATCCGGCACAGCCTGGTCTAGACGGTCAGTTACAACACATACTTGGAGAGATTCTTGACCATTTGGGACCCAGGCCAGATGAGGTGCACCAGGTGGAGAGAGAGAGAAAGGTCGCCAAGGCGAAGGGCTACAGATGTGGTTCAGGATGCAGTCATAGCAGGCCATATGAGAGATCTGATGAGGGCACACCCTCCCACTTTTGATGGTTCTGGAGGAGTTCTAGAGGATCAGACTTGGTTAATTGACTTAGATCGTTGCTTCACTATGCACCCCTACAGTAGCAATACCAAGGCTCAGTGCACGGTTATGCATCTACTTGGTGGCATCTTGAAGAACAGAAATTGCACCTTGATATCAGTGTGGTTTGTGGCGTGTTCTCTACGTGGTTGTTGTTTGCTTACTCTTATCTATTTAACGGCTTCCTGGAGTAAGCCATATCCTTGGGGGGAGGATGTAATACCCCCATGTTACTAATACTTTTTAATATTATTTTTTATTCATATGTGTGAGCTTGATACTTGTTTGTAATGGTGATTAGTTCACCGTCTTGGTGTGTGAGGATGCCTCCCGTATTAGGGAATCTTATTTCCTTTTGTTTATCGGCTTCCAGGAGTAAGCCGATTTTATGAGGGGGAGGATGTAATACCCCTCCTCTTACTGTTTGGATTTATTATTTTTCTATGCGTTCGTTTGCTACTTGTGACTGTGATGATACTATTATTGTTTGGTTTGGTGGTTTGATTAGTAGACTGTTGGTGATTATGCTTATACACTTGAGGATATGATTATTTCATATGACATTGTAGTTGGTGATGTTAGTTGATTTTCAGAATTATATTATGATGCAGTGATTTTATAAATTATGTTATGAGATGAATTGTTAGTTTAGAAATGTTGTTTTATCAGTTATATTATAATTGTTAGGATAGATGTGATGAAGGACAGTGTAGCATCACTCGTTTGCAAGTGCTCTGTTACGCTGTGATTCCTTCTCACAATGCAATGCTTCGATTTAATGCTTTGATTTTATATATATGTATGCACATGTACACAACTTCATTTGTATGCAGGTATTGCAGGTACAAGTCTCGATTCCACCTGCTTCGGCAGGACAGGGCGAGCACCAATAGCCCAACGGTTAAATGTTGAAATAGAGATGACGATGAAGTCATCTCGTCCCATGATGTCAGACCGTCTTGTTTGATTGGTATTGTTCACTTTTGTAATTGTCGTCATTTGTGGTTTGTGTTTTGTGTTTTGTTGTATTTTATTTAAGGTGGCATTTTATAAGTAATGATTTATTTTATTTAAATGATTGAAATAATTGTTTATTTTTAATGTTAGATTTAAATTCTATTTAAATATTTAAATGATTTAATTATTTTGAAAGTCATGTATTTTATTAAATGATAATTAAAATATTAAATTGTGTTTTATTATTTTAATTAATTATCTTGTTGAGGATAATTGTTAGAATAAATTATTTAAATTAAATAGATAATGTGATGTGCAAGTAAAGTGGTTAAAATAGAAATTAAAACAATAAAACAAATAAAAGAATGAAAAAGTTGTGAGAACGAATAAGAATATAGATCTGATTAAAAAGCTTGCTTTTAAAGAATTATTTTCTTTTAATTTTGATTTTTAGAGTTTTTAGAAGAAATGGACAATATCTTTTATTTTAATTAGGAATTTTGTAAGTTTTTCACACACAGAGGATTATTGAGACAGAAGTTGTGCAAGTTAATGGTTCTGTACTATTGAGTCTTCTAGAGTTTTTTCGGGAAAGATATTTCAATCTTTTGCTTGCTATATTTTGAGGAGAGTTTTAGAAAGGGTTTTTGGCAATCTTTTGTTGGTATTATTCTGGAGTCTTCTGAACAAAGAATTGGATTCGAGTTCAAGCACGAAATCTTGGAGAGGAGATTTGAAGCAGGAATGAGAAGCACTTCATAGAGACCATCAAGATCAAGCTAGCTTCATCAAATTTTTGAGAGCATAGGACTACAGGTTCCACCCTCTTTCCTCTTAATTGTTTTTGAATCTGCAAAAAGAATAGAAATGTGATTTAAATCAATCTTTGTTTGTAAAAGAAATGTTTCAGAGAATTAAATTTAAATGATTTAGTTTGTAAAAAATAAATAAATAAATAAATAAATAATTAGGTTTTCCTGATATGAAATTTCTTTTTAATTTCGAAATCGTTTTATTTTATTGCAAACAAACGGAAAGATAATTCTATCAAATTTCATTTGGAATATGTTAAAATTTCTCTCTGTTTATTTTTTATGGAAAAGATCAATCTTTCTTTTAATAAATTTGAGATGTTGTTCTTATAAAAGAAATTTTACACATATATATATATGTTTTAAATATAACTATATATATATTTATATTTTTCTGTATTGTATCCAGATTTATTGTTCTCTGTGATAAAATTTATATATATCACTGTGTTCCCTATAATAATATAATAATATATATATATATATAAATAAATTTATTCACCGTAAATTTTGATTCTAGTTCGCATTGTTCTTTTGGCCGAATTTATTCACCCGTCGGTGTTATTCTTGGCAAGACTGTATTTTTATTTAAAAAGAAATTTTTTATAAAAATAAAAATCAAAATTCATTTTGGGATTGGGGAGAGGGACACCGTAGCCCCCCCCCCCTGCACTTGTCACGCCAGAACGTTTTGACAGACTGCTGAGCGCAGCAGTTTAAAGTGTCACTCAGACCTGACTGCTGCGGGCAGTCTTTAAGCCGACCATGTTTTAAAATTAAAATTTAATAATTTTATTTTTTTATTTATACTTTTGTTTTATATATATATATATAAATATATTTTGGTATATATATATATTTTTATTTTATTAAATATTAAATATTAAAATTTATTTTATTTAAAATGAATTATAATTATTTTATTTAGTATAATTATAGTTTAAAATGTAAATTTTGTGTTTTAATTTTTAAAAGGTTAATTAGTGTTGTTATATAAATATAGGGTATTATTTTATTGGTTGAACAAATAATTTAAACTAGATCTTGTCTTGATCCATTGTTGTGGAATTTTATCAAAGATACTGTATTTCGTTATATTTGGTGATTGGAACCTGATAACCTTTTTGTGAATGGTTTGATGTCCTTTTAAATGCGTTCCAAGTTCTTGTCCGAAATGGTTATCGTTTAGTGTTGTCGATGTGGGAACCATTGTTTGTTTGTGAAGTCTTGTTCCTGAGGCTTGTTATTTTAGAATGTTTCTCGTCTTGGTTATACTTTTGAAATTGAAACTTAATGGTTACGTTAGGAAGGGTTGAACGGTTGTTAAGACTTTTGGTTATGAGTTATCGTGAGAGGGTTAATGCCTCGCATGAGTTTGTTTGAGTATTATGCTTTTATGTTATAGTTCAACCCTTGCCTAGTTTTGATTTATGTTAGGGGTCATAGGGAGAGTGGCTCTTCGTGGGCGCCGGCGCCTCAGAAGGAGGAAGTGCTAAGGGGAACCCACGTAAGAGTAGTTAAACAAGTGATAACCTAAAAATAGAATTTAGGGGGATGGGTAGTAAAACACACAAGATAATTAAAACTGGATTCCTCGTCTATGCATTAGGGCTACCATAGACTAGTGATAGACTGAGAAGGCTGTGGTCGGCAAAGTCGTAGTCTCGTCTTCATGAGAGATTATCGGCTCCGCATTAGCTACCCTATGGTGCCAGTGCCTCAGTTAGGAGGAAGGGCCAGGAGACCCATAGATGGGTTCCAGCGCCTCAGTTGGAGGAAGTGCCAAGGGATCCCATGAGAGCTATGCGATGACACTCTCCGCTAGACACCCTTGTGCTTTGTTCGTAGTTGTCTCTAGATATTGTAATCTTTATGTTGTTTCTAATTCTTGTGAGTTTGGTTTATGATTATTATTTAGTTACTTGTTTAATTGGTGATACTTTGTTTAATTGTGATGAGTTTCATAGTTTTAACTTGTTATGTGATTTGTGAACGTTGATGGTTGTTCATTGTATGTCTTGAGTTGTACTTGATTTTGTTCTATGTTGTTGTTGAGTCGGTTGGAATTCATGTTCGGGTTCTCTTCCTCGTCACCTTTGAGCATGGGGGGTGAGTTACTTGTAATTCACATGGTTGGGTGGAACGTGCTCCGCACCCGTTGGGTTCCCCATCAGCATCTTGTCTTCTCATCATTCCCGTTGTTGGAGTTGTACCAGTATTCACATTGTAATTCTGATTTCATTGTATTTGTAGCATCCCACATGTTTGGGAAATTCAATGTAATTCAATTATCAGGAGATTGTAATGTAACATTAAAACGATGATGTAATAGTTAGGATTATTTGTATCTTTATTAAGAGATTTATTATGGATGTATTATGTGATGTTTATTATTCTCGCATCATGGTTATTGGATGTATTCTCATTCATGGATATTATAAAATAAATGGTTATATTGTAATATTTATCTTTATTTCCGTTTAAGTTGTTGCGATGTAACCTCACGTGCCCCAGAGAACTAAGTGTGTTAATGTTATGTAATGTGTTATGGGTTTATAGTTTAATATATTTGCATGTTTAATTTAATTATAAAAAAAAAATTATTTGCATGTGTGTGTGTTCTCTGGGGTTTGCACGACGGGTGTTACAGAAAACTTATCTCTTTTCTAGAGGTGAATGGATTTGTCTCTTTTATCCATCCTTCCTCTCCAAGCCAAGCCATCTTGTTCACTACCTTCCCAAAGAGATGGGCTCGTCTTCTCTTCTCATTATTTCCACCATCTCTACTCAATTTCTCCAAGATGAGAAGTGGGTAACACCCCACTCCTTCTTCCTCTCCCAATATATAGAAGTTTCACAAATTGCAACTCTTGGATGGGTAGGTGTGGAGTGTACCTCTCCCCATCAATGAAGGTCATTTTTCCCTTAATGAGAACATGCATTTGGACAACCACTCCATCTTTCCACCCCATCCTTTTCTCAAAATTCGTCACTCTCCATTATGAGAGCTTTTTAGGGGTCAAATCATGTTGTAGGGGAACTATTGCATGCCCACTTGATCCCTACCACTATGGTATAGACCCTAGGGGGTTTATTTTTGCACCCTAACCCAAAAATTTGACCAACAACTCTTATCAAAAGTTCACTCAAGGTTCCATCCGAGTTTCAAACTTAGCTAGGGGTTTCCAAGACCTAATCCCCACTTACACCTCCCATGAATCACAACTAAATTCCCTCACAAACTTATTCTTCCAATTAACTCTACTTTTTTTAGGCCCCAAATGGGGTCGAATTTATATCCTTAAGAAGTCTTTTGATCCGCTCTTGATGGTTCTCTCTTGTCATGCTAACACCGTTGACTTCTTGCACATTACCAACACGATCGTAGGTATCAATTGTGTATCACCTTAATCCATTAGTTGAACATTCTAAGTTTTAAATATATATTCATCCATTGAGAATCTCAATTTGCATTCCACGATATACAAGAGTAATGCAAAGAGATCACCTTATTTATTATCTGCAATTTACTTAATCATCAATTCAAGAAAAATATAAGACAAATTATGGTTATATTAAATACATATGAAGCAGGGTCTTACACATTTTTCAACTCCACTTATAGCTCATCATCTCTCACTTTTTTTTCTTGCATGTAAATTCATATGCAATACAAAACCTCTTAACAAGTTAAAAATTCATTTTTAATTTTCCTTATTGAATCCTTTTCCAATTATAACATTCCATGGAATTCTCAAGTTCAAGAATCTTTGGTTTCATTTGTTCAACTCCACTTATAAAATCATCTCTCACTTTCTTTTCTTGCATGTAAATTCATATGCAATACAAAACCTCTTGACAAGTTAAAAATTTGTTTTTCCTTTTCCTTATTAAATACTTTTTCAATTGTATTTGTTCCATATAATTCTTAAGTTTAAGAATCTTTGGTTTCATTTTTTCAACTCCACTTATAGCATCATCTCTCACTTTCTTTGCTTGCATGTAAATTCATATGCAATACAAAACCTCTTGAATTAAATTCATTTTTCCTAAGTTTCCTTATTGAATATTTTTCCCATTGTTTTTATTCCATGGAATTCTTAAGTTCAAGAATCAAGTTGGTTTCATTTGTTCAACTCCACTTATAGCATTGAATCTCTCACTTTATTTTCTTGCATGTAAATTCATATATGCAATACAAAACCTTTGGACTTTAAATTCATTTTGCCTAAGTTTCCTTATTGAATCTATTTCCAATTGTATAAGTATTCTATAGAATTCTTAAGTTCAAGAATCTTTTATTTAATTTTTCAACTCCACTTATAACATCATCTCTCACTTAAATATTTTCTTGCATGTAAATTCGTATGCAATACAAAACCTATGTGTCTCAAGATTGACCATAAAATTTAATTCAAAATCAAAAAATTAAAATTGTCTTTTCTTATTAGCTCTTAGGAATTTAAAGATATTCATTTGTGTAATTTTAATTACATCCATTTTTTTAAATACAAAGAGCTTGACTATTATAGGAACATTTTTATTTAGATCGTGTAAAATTAGGACCTATTACATCTCAAAATTTGTCATCACCCTCATGCATTTTCAAAATGAACCAAATATCATAGTAAACTAGGTTGCAAAAGGTTCTATGCTTAAAATATATATAATCTACACCTCAAAGGATGATTTGTGCATTAATCAAGATTGACTAAAAAATTAATATGTACTCTAATTTTGATAGAATATATTTTTAGAAAAAAATTAAGGTGCAAGTGTTAAATAAATAAAATCAGAAGGTAGAACTTGTGAAATTATTAAGAACCATAATGTGATATAACATGACATGTGACAAACCATATTGCGATGTAAACCATAATGCAAAGTTTATATATAATGTGACATCAGAAACCATGTAAAGTGATGTACAAACCATAATGTGAAATGTATGTAATGTGAAAAATCATAACAAGAGTTCAAACTATAATAATGTACATACATGTATAACATGACATGACAAACCATAATGTGATGTAAACCGTAATGTGAAATGTATATATAATGTGATAAATCATAATAAGAGTGAACTATAATGTCAAGATAGCACATGTTGGTGCAAGTAAAACAATTCAAAGAGAAGGATATATAGTATGGATAGATGAATTTGATCCCTTCCTCGATCCCTCACTCGATCCCTATCTTGATCCAAGATGTCTCGATCCCTATCTTGTGCCCTTTCTTGATCTAAGCTATCTTGATCTTTGTCTTGTCCCTTGTCCCAAGCCCTACACAAGTTCAAGTACATGTACAATTTAATTTAATATACATGTGTATATATGTAAAATTATCTAAAACTTACAATGTACAAGTTCAATGTGTGAAAATGTATTGAGTAATTTAAATTTATTATTTAAATGTACCTCACGTGAATAATGCATGGAATCACTAGCATGCTTCAAATCTCCAAAGTTTGGAAAATCACCATATTGCTGGAAATTTTCAAATACATGATTTCAATCAAGAGTTAGAACTACTTTAAAATTAATTTTTTATTTAATATGTATGTAAATTTTTTGAACATAATTTATATACAAATTATTCAAGTACCTATCGTGCATCATTGAGGGCTCTGTGAATCCCACTGATATCACAAGAATGCAAAGACACCTTGGGGACATTTGTAGAATGTATAATATCGGTGCCAAAAAGAAGTGCACTATATGTGCCATGAATAATATTAGCTAGTGCAGTAACCTCAACATGATCTAGAACATGCTGAGAACCTAGAAAAGTTATGGGATCAATAGAAACATGCTATGTAGGAGAGCCTATAGGATGGTGTGGAATATTTTGTGAAACTGCCAACCCCGGCTTGTATGTGTAATAGGATTTCTATGTTTAATAAGGGACAATACATAATCAAGAGGGATCCCATGCTCCTCACTAATGAATTGGTAAGCTGGTAGTAAATCAATAATAGAGATTGCACACACATTATGCACAATCATCTCACTCATATGGGCCACATCTGATGGTGATGATAGATCAACATGAATAAATGGATCAAAATTAGTAGATGTATCCTTAGTGGGAGGAAGGATAATTTGTGGTCATAATAAGTATCTACCAACACAATTAGATGACATCTGATCAATATGTGTGGTAATGGTGGCAATACTATCAAAAATTTGAGATCTTGTGGGGCATACTACTATATCTCCTACTACTACTAATTCCAAACATTTTGGAAGAACCAAAAGGTTTGGACCAACTAATGCCCTCTTGTTGACAAGTGGTGGAAAATTTGGACGTCTATACTTAGGTTTGTTAGAAAACCTACCTCTACCTTGTCTAATATGCTCAAGAAAAATATGTAGTCCACATCTATCTATAAATAAAACTCTACATATAATTGTTTGCAAAAATAAAGTGTAAACTCATCATTATGAGGACATCTATGACGAGCTAACAACCATCTAGGATATATGAATGGAGCACCAAGCTCATTTGTACACCTAGTAACTGTGTATCCCCTAATTCTATATTTTCCCTTATAAAAGGGGAACATGCTATGCATATTATCTTGTGAAACTAACTTACTAACAAATCTCTATTTCTCTATGCTAGTAACACTCTTGACAAGAGATAAATAAAACTGCTCAGTTCTAGGTTACCTCACAATACCAGTTTACATTTTTTGGCCAAACTAGACATTGAATTGATTTTTTTTAACTAAATCTTCACTTTCGGGCACCTATAGCAACTAAACCTTGAGGAATTTGAGGATGATGCAAACTAGTGATTTGTGAAATTTTGTCTATAGATTCTAAATATTTTTTTTCAAAATTTTTGGAATCAGATTGCACTTCTTTTTCCATCTCCTTCGAAAAGTAGTTTTTAACAATAAACACCATTTTTAAAGAGTGACGTTAGTAGCTAGCACATAAAAAAAAAATTATGAAGGATAAAATTATAATTTTTTCAAATTTAGATTCATAACTACAATATCTAGTGCATGAATTTGGTTTCATAGCATTTCATTGAATATTTTTTTCTTAATTAATTTTCAAAGTCAAACCAGTTATAATTTAGACATGATTTACTGGCTAAAACATAACTTTTTTTGTATGTGTAGACATCTCAATTTGACCACTTCTCAAAGATGTCTCCTTAATCATTCATTTGCTCATCTACTTCATCCTCTTTTCCGGTATTAATTAAATCATTCATTTAATTAATACTTCATGTCCTACATAAGGTTTCCAAAGTATTTGATTTAATAAATACTTTTCCCATCTTTCCTCTCTAAATTAAATAAATATATCACTTTATTTAATTTAGTCATATTACCTCTTGGAATTTAAATTTATTTTTAATTCCTCATTTTCTCTCTCATTGTCAGATCCTCCAACTTTTGCAAGTTGGTCTCTAATCCCTCTTAACCATCTAACCCTCTTCTAATCATAATTAATTTATGGTTAAGATGTGCATGCCCCTAATAATCATTAGGGTCACATCCTTCATAACTTCCCACTTACCTCTAATATGTCATTAATTTGTCTAATCAGGTACTTGCACAACCTTAATCACTTAATTAGGTCAACCTAATCCCCATGTCATTTATGGAATGTGTCCTAAGTCAACCTTATTAAAGACTTTCTCCTTTTGGAGAAGGCGCTCCATTCCCCATGTGAATTTTTAATTCACATTTAATCCCCCAATGCATTCCAAAGAATTTTAAATTCTTTCTCTTATTCCCATGTGGATATTTGAGGAATTTTGAATTCCCCACATGTCCTCTCACCCACATGGGGACAAGGACCTCCTTTATGAGGAGATCTTGTCCAAATCCCAAGGTACTATGTAGTACCTCCATGTCATGTATTCTCCTTCCAACTCATTTACACATCATCTTTCTCAAGCCATTTCACATGCCACATGTCAAGATGTGAGGGCTTGTGAGTTCTCAACTCACCATAGTCCTACATCTTGGCCATGTTGGTTTAATCTCAACCACCCATTTCCCTAGAGAATTCAAAATTTTCTATAAATACCCCCTCTTTTCTATCATTTTGGGAGGAGATCATTATGCTAGCCAAACTCTTGAAAATTTTTCATTTGAGCCATACTTAGCCAAAATACTTGCATTTTGCATCCACATTCACCCATTTTCCATCCATCTCACAATCCACACTTGCATCTTTTGCCATCAAAGGAGCATACAACATCAAAGATCGAAGGGCCAACCAAAGGACAACTCAACAAAGTAAAAGGTTCAATTTTTTTTGTTAAGTTAATCATTTTCCCAATCTTGAGGTGTAGGGTGTTTATATTTGTTGTTTGCACTCTTTTGTTTGCTGCTCGCTTTCTAACACGTATTTTCTCCCGTTCACAGTATGTATCGAATTTTATTTGTTTTTGTTGGATCAAGGACATCAATATCTAGTGCATAGATATTTTTGTATTTTTTTTATAATCTGATATTTTCCACATGTGAAGAATAGAGAGCTTGATTTTAGGTGAAAAACCTACATTCCCAAGAAATAAAAAATAAATATAATAATTAAATTAAATTTATTTAAAATTATACTTTTTGGGAAGCTTATAATAAGGACTAAATACTTACAAAAAATAAATTTTAAATGAATTCATTTGATCCCCCAAAAGGTAAATCAAAAATTATTTTTTATCAGTATTTTGATAGGTGTAAAGGAGACTATATTATAGGTCTGGCTTAAAACTAGCAGGGTTCTATCCAAGGGGGTTTGATATAAGGTGGTTTGATCAAACACTCTTCAATTGGAATCCTTTAAATGGAACTTTTTAGGGCTTAAATCATTATATTTTCTAAAAATATGTGATTTCAGCAAAAATCTGGATCTCCCAGAAAGTGTAAACCACTATTGTGGGATTACCCTACTAACTTCATTATAAGGATTGTATGATTGTTGACACCAATCATACATAAAATATCATCTTTAATATTGACTAATTTGTCTCTCTTGGCTAGATTAGGGGAGTTATGAATGGTTTGATCTAAACATCTCAATGTATTTTCTAATCTCCAAATACTCTCCTCATAAAAATTTGTTCTAGTTTGAGCATTCTCCTCAGACTAAGGAGAATAGTGAGATCCCTAATCATCAGCCATATATGTATATAAGTAAAGAGATCTACATATATCAAGTTTCAAAACTAAAACATTTTAAATTTAAATGAACAATTAATAAAATATGAAAAACTATATCAATTCCATGAGGTACATGTCTAAAATGAAAACATGATCTATTTTATCTATTTAAAATGCAATCTCATAAAACATTATAAAATTGTATATTGGAAAAATAATTCATATTCTAGTAAATTATAAGATGGGGTGAGAAGATCTATTAAGAGTGCAAAGAAAAGGGAAATACATTTTACAAATTTTGATGATTAAAAATAAATTATGTTTTGGTTTATAACTTGGGTTTGATCTACTCTTTTTCAATTATGTTTGGAACTTAGCAATTTTCAAACCTGGTAGGCACATGGGGATAAACAAGGGAGAATACGTATGCATTATGTAACCAAGGGAAACACGGGAAATGGAATTTTGGTGCAAAAGTATAAATTTATTGAAAAGGGGACATTACACATACTATTTAATTCATAGAATGACTAGGTTTTATAGGAAAAGAAGGGGTTTTATGACTAGGTTTTATCCCATCATTTTATGTTTTAAAAAGATAGAAAATATTTTAGTAGAACATATATATTATTTTGGTAAATATAAGATTCACATTGACTATAAAATCAAAACAATATGTAGTGTCCCTCAAGTTGCTACACTTTGTTTCTGTTGTTTCAATTTGGTTTATAGTTTCTTTAGTTGTTTTTGATACTATCTTACCTCATTTCAATTATGACTCTGAAATTATGCTGATTTTATATTGTGTTGATGATACATTTGACATCGTGATCATCTGATTATGTTTGTGTGATGACATTATGATTGACACATGTGTGTTATGGTTTATGTTGTTTCTGAGTTTTAATGAGATTATCATGATGTAATTATTGTTTATGATATAATGACACTCATCAATCTTGGTGAAGGAGATAGTGTAGCATTACTCACTCATGAGTACCCTGCTACATTGTGACTCTTCTTCACAGTGTGTTTTTCGATATATGATGATTTGTTTGACAATGTTGTTTTGTGTAATTTGCAAGTATTGGGTATCGGCTTCACCTACTTTGTCAGGTTTGAGCGTGCCCTGACCCAATGGAAACAAGTGGTTTCAAAGATAGTGCCAGGTCCTCATTCTTTAGCCATCATTCTCTTATAAAACGAGTACCTATTTGTTACCCGTTTATGTTTGTCATCCGTTTTGTTGTGCCGTTTGTAGTTTCATCATGTTGGAAGTTGAATTATTTTAATTAGTTAAATGGTTGGATTTATGAGTATTTGGCTTTAATTGCTATGATAGATTAAATGATTATATTTTGATTTATTAAATTAAATTAAATAAGATATTTATTAAATGCAATTGTTGAATTAAATGTGCAAACTTAATTTATGTGAAAGATAGATATTTTGAAAAGTTTTCTTTCAACAGTTTGTAAATAAATATCTAGAATTTTGATTTGGAGTTTGAAAATGTTCTCTTGAGTAATCATATAATTAGAACTGATTGATTAATTTTGATTGCATTACTGACCATCAATTAAGTCTTGTGACTTTGAGTTAATTGAAAATGCATTAAAATATTTTGGTTGTGCAATTATCATTCACGGGAATTGATTTTGGATTGCGGGGAAGAAAACTTTCACGATAGTTTTTTTGGAAAAGCTTCTTCTCTGTATTTTCTGGTTTAAAGTTTTGTAGACAGTGGTTTTCGAAGGAATCAGGGCTTTTGGGGAATAAACAATTGTAGCTTTACTGGTTCTGGCTTCTATCTTCATTGGATTCGAGTTAATAAACTAGGTTTTCCCCTTTTGTTTCACATATTCTTGAATAAAATTTATGAATAATATTATGCTTGAATTCCATTTACTTCGGAGAAACGTCTATGCTTGTTTGTGGAATAGGATAACTCAGCCAAACATGTATGCACAACAAAGGAAACAATTAGAATGAGTTTTCAAAATTAAAATGAAAACATAGCAAATCAAAGATAAGGAAAATTTGGAAGAATAAGATTACATTTTGTGATTCATCATATATTTTATACTTTACATAATTTGTTATTAGTCTTCGAATGGAAGTTGAGCTTGTATTTTACATTACTCTATAAGACTATATACCAACTAACACATGACTCACAGTTACAGAAGCAGTCTGTGGAGGAAGAGGATAGGATGAACCTATGAAGACTGCCCTCATAGCACATGCTTTTATAGAACATTTAACTTTTGTATAGATGAAATTGAGAATAAATTTTATCCAAATTTGGAGATTCAGTGAAATTGAATTTGACTTTTTGATTGAGATATTAATTGGAATGCATTTTGCAATGTCCACAATTACCATAATTTTTGGATTAGCATGTATTGAACTCTGTTATCATAATGAAATACCAATATGATAGAGATCAGTTAGAGAGATAGGAGTCCGATTTTGTTCTTTTATTGGAGGTAGATCTGATTTCCATAAACGACTTCATCTCATTAGATAGAGGCTTGTTATATCATGCCTTAATGTTAAATGATTAAAAATTGATATCTATTATGTGATAAATTGATAATAAAAAAATTGTAGTCATTTTAACTTCTTTTAATTCTAAGCTTTTTGTGTTACTTTGGTAGAAGCTATTCGCATCAACATCTGAATTTCTTATCCATTGATATAGGCAAAATTTGTATAACCTCCATAGCTGTAACCTTTTTTTGGTTGATTGCCGGCACTAATTACTTTAGTCGCTGCCCTGTGATTTTTATCCTGCTCCGTTCTAAATGGACGCCATAGTTTTGTGGAAACCCTTAGTCGTTTGAGTAGAATATGCATTAATTTCATTTGTATTAAAGTTCCTCTATAGCTCTTAACCGCCTCCTCCTCTCTTCTTATCATTAACCTACTGTCATGAATATAGTTCTATCTTTTTCTGTCTATTGAATGTTTTAGTTTTGGAAATTGCTTGTAATAAGAAAGAATAGACCATGTCTTAAGTTGGAAGTCTCTCTGATTCAATGGCCTCTCTATCTTTTTTTTAACTTTATCCATTTCTATCTTAGTGGAAGCTTGGATTGCTTGTTCACTCTGTTGCTATCGCTACTCTTCCTTTATCATTACCTGTTAGTAGATCGTAGAATTTCCTTGGGAACATCTGAATTCTCCCTTAATAACCTTACCTTGGGTTTTATAGAATCTCCCAAAACTTTTGCATGCATAACTAGTTATTGTCTTGCATGGCACATATTTCCAATTGTACATGTGCAATAACAAACTATTGGTTTGTTTATTTTATTGAAATGAAATTAGATTAAGTTTTAGTTTTATAAATTAATGTTATCTATATATCTGAATCTATATATATATAATAGAAAATGTTGAGTTCTAGTTGTTTGCTTTAATTTCAGTAAAAGAATTTATTTATATTGGTGTTTTCTTTAAAAACAATGGAGTAATTTAAGTATATTTAATTATAAAAGAATATTAAAATAGATTTAGGATTCTTTAAGAAGAAATGAACATTTATTGGGATATAAATGCTTATATGGAATTTGAATGTTTCTATTTAGATTATATTTTACTTTATTCATAAAAGTGGCCATGCTGTCCCTTTGAATAAATATATAATATTAAAGGTTTTGCTTTAATTGAATATGGCATTTAAATTGTAAATGAATGGAATTTTAATTGAACTATTCCTTTAGTAATGATTAGTGTTAAAGAAAACCTTTGTGGGATTGATTGTGTAGAAATTATCAAAGTAAAAGTTTAATTAATTTGTGATATGGAGTTCTAGTTTTCCAGAGGCTAGGGAATGAATTTGCATAGTAAAGCATATAATGTTTGTGTTTTGTTGTTCAGTTGTAATGATTTGATTTGGGACTTAGCCATGCACGTTATGTTTTGTGCATTGGAGTTATTTGCATATTTTATGGTCTTGTAATGATTGTGATGGGTACATTCATGATTTTGCTTTATGTGCATGATGGCTATCCTATGTTGTAGATAGTAAGTTATATTATTATATGTAGGAGTGGCTTTTGTTAGGGGCCGATACCTAAAGTGGTAGCTAGGGTAACCTATTGGAAGTTATTAATTCATTGAAAACCTTAATAAACGTACCTGGGGTTTATTAAATAATTCAAATAAATGGAATGCCTTGCCTAGTGCCTTAATGCTTGTATAGATTAAGAGTAGGTTGAGATGGCCTAGAATGGCATAGTCGTTCACTTTGTCCTCTCAAAAAGTGTTTTGGTTCCACATGAGTTCATTTTAGGGGCCAGGAATCGGTAGAGATTGCCAGGGTAACTCAGGACGAGGGTCAGTAATCTAGGAAGATTCACCAGGGTAACCTAGAACAACTATGTGATGACACTCTTATCCTTATACATGTTTTATGGTCTCTTGTGTAGAGTCACCTTTGGTTTTTTTGTTTCCTCTAGGAGCTTGTTAGTGATTATGTGATTTAGATATTCTCATGTTGTTATGTGATTGTCAACCATGTGATGTAATGTTCTATTCTCTTGTATATTTGATTGTCTTTGTGGACCTGACATTATCTCCTAGCATGAGGGAGTGGAATTTCAAGTACCATGTGGTTGGGAGGAATGTGCTCTATCCTCCATTGGGTCCCCATGCAGGTTATGCAACTCAAGACAAGATTGTTCTTAACAGGTACCTGAATTCAGCTTGTTCATGGAGTTGGATGTTGAGTGTGCTCGTGAACAAGATTGGAAGTTGTATATGACTGTCATTCATATTGTATACTATCTTGATAGTTATATGAGGCTTTATTGTATTATGATTTTGATGTTTCAAGATTCATCACAATCTCACTTGATGTATCATGAATGTAACACCTCTCTAATCTCAAACTCATAAGGTAGCATTTTGATTTTGATTTGATATTTTAAAATGTTAAATGTTGTTATAATGAGATTATACATTGATGATTATGGAAAATTATATCATGGTTAGTTATTATTTTGAATTACAAGCAAATATGTTTATATACGGTTATCATTGCTTTGTATAATTATTGGCAGTAAAGGGATGATATCGTAACACTCATATTTGAGAGGCTTACGATATCATGACTCCCTTCCTATTGATTGATGTTACTTTGACTATATGATATATGTATATGCACATGTACTTTGACGTGTAATTGGAAGTGATGCAGGTATTGAGTATCGACTCCACCTGGATCCACGGGCCTAAGCGTACTCATATTCCCGATGGTGGTTACTGGAGGTAGTCACAGGCCAAATTTTCCCTATCCTAGCCCATTGTACCCTGTTAGGGCAGTGCTTCCTTATTGATGTCTTACCGCCTGATTACCTAATAGTAACGTCTGGAGTACCTTTCTGTTGTATGTGGTTCACCAGTATGTCTTGCTGAAGTATTTTGTCTTGGTTTCCATGAATCTGTTATGTGGATATATATTTTGGTTGTCAATGTTATGATATGTTTTCATTGGTATCTTTTTTCATGATTTTAAATATGGTATTATATAGTATTTTATTGATGGAAGATTTAAATGGTTTTATCCATGAGATTTTAAATATACTATTTTAAATTATTTTTATTGGTCATTTGAGGGAATGATGTATTTCATTGGAAATTGTAAATGATTTTAGTAATCCATCTTGTGAGCTCTCATATTTTTATTTAAATATTCTTGGTGAGCTTTAATAGCTTGTTTGTTTAAATGCCTTTTTTTTTTCTTTTTTTTTTGGGAGAAAATATTTAAAGGGGCAGCCTTGTCTTTGAGAGGGGATACTTTTATTTGTTTTGTTTTGGGAGGAGATTGGATCTTTTGAAAAAAAAAAAAAAAATTGTTTTAGGGAAGAAGGAGAAAACCCCACAAATTGGGCAGTTGAGTTGAGGACAAATATGGAGATATGGCTGAAAAGAAATTTGTGGGCATCTGATCCTTGACTTCAACATGCCATTTCCTTCTTGTTGTCATGTTTTGGAACCTAGTCACGCCTTCTATTCAGAGCAATCTATCTTTTCAGTTTCGGGGTATTATGGAGGTATTTTTTTGTGGCTCTTGAATCCTTGAATTTATGGTGGTTTTGAATGTGATTTAGTTTTTGAATTGTAAGCTTTTAATTCCTTATAGCAGATTTATTCTTTTAATTCAATTTTATGAATGCTTTGGGAACGGAGAATGTTTGTTTTAGATTCAATTTTTTGCTTTTTATTTTTCTCATGGAAAAATTTTGTGCATTCAAACAAATTGAAAATGGGTTGTTGGAATAAAAGATTTCTGGGCACTTTCTTTTTTATTTCTATTTTGCCCAACTTGCTAAACCAATTTTTTCATTGCTTCTCTTAAACAACCCATTAAAAATGCAAAAAAAATATGGATTTCATGTAGAAATACCAAGATCTCAACTAGGTCTTTGGAAGATTTTAATTCTAGGCACTTTCATTTTTGCCCAAATTTGTGCCCTCTTGTTAAATGACATTTTTTTTATGTTTCTATTAAATCGCTTGATATAAATACAAAATAAAGTTATATTCCATGTAGAATTTCCCATATCTCAAATGGGTTATTGTCCCATTTTTAATCCGGACACTTTCATATTTTCATGTTTTTCTTGCCTAACTTGGTAAAATGACGTTTTCAGAACAACGACTCAATTTCATTTTTAAACTCAAAAATTAAAGGTGAATTCCATCTAGAAACATTGAAATCTAAATTGGGTCTTTGTCTGATTTTTAATCTAGACACTTTGAAATTTTATGTAATTTCATGCCTCTATTTCATGATTGAATTCAGTTGTTAAACGTGTCTTCTTACAACAATTTTAGCTTGGCTATTTTAAATGGTTTCTATGATAGAAAATTGTGGATTTTCCTTGTATCATGTTTTTTTGGATTCCTCGTTTGGTTAAATGAGGTGGAGTAAAACAATATCAAGAAATAAGTCCTCGTGCATGGCCTTGAGCGCTTGTAAAGGCTAAGGATCACTCGAGATGGCCTATCCATCTGCAGGGAATTGCGTTATCCGTCACCAAGGCGTTGATTTGGGCATGATTGAGTTTTAATCATCCGTATGAGAGGTGTACTTGACTCCATGTGGTGTCATCCCTTCGAGCATGCATGATGACATTCCATCCAATTAGCACTCTAGCACCTCGTACCTTAGTAGTCGTGAGTAGTACCTGACTAGTTATTGTATGAGAATCTTCATGTTGTGACATTGGCCTTAAGTGCTTTATTTCATGTTTGCTCTATGTCTGATGTGAGTGTTGGTGATTTGATACCCTTGCCTTGTTTTTTGCTTGGGCCTTGTGACTACCTCTGAGCACGCTGGGGTGGCCTCTTTTGAGTCCACATGGTAGGGAGGCATTGCCACCGCCATTGGGGACCGGCGTACAGGTTACTGGAGCACCAATTGGATCTGTTCACTCTTGTGCTATTTTATTCGTTGGTATATTTTATTCATTCTTATGTTATTGTACTCACTTGAGAGTGAAAATGTAATCATATAGATTAATGAGAGGAAATGTGATGTTTATATTTGGTTTACAAGTTCTGATGTTGGTATCGGGCTTGCTTGTATTTTGATAATATTTATGGTTTTTCTTCAATATTTTCCATGCAAAAATTAGAATTTTGGTTGTATATTTCCTTCATGTTTTAGTCTATAAAAGTTTCGGAGCAACGTCGCCTTTTGTTAATGGTTTATGTTGTGGCTGCAAAAGTTTCGGAGCAATGCCGCCTTTTGTTAATGTTTTGTGTTGCGGCTACAAAAGTTCTGGAGCATCGCCACCTTCTGGTTGTTGTTCTGTGTCACTACTAAAAAGTTTCGGAGCAATAGGAAGTTTTGGAGTAGTGTTGCTAAATTTTCAGAGCAGCAAGAAGTTTCGGAGCAGTGCACAAAGTTCTAGAGCAGTGCTGCTAAAGTTCTGGAGTAGTGCAGAAGTTCCGAAGCAGAAGTTCCAGAGTAAAGGTTCCGGAGTAAAAATTCTGGAGCATATTTTCTGAAGCTATTTTGTTTGCTTCAGCTTGAATTTTTCTCTGGAAGGTGGATTAGTCCTCTCCTTTGGGTTGTGTTTGGCCATGCTTGGCCATGTAAGTTGTCGATTTATTGTATTGGAAACTAATTTTTGTGTAAGTTATTCTGTATGTTTTCAAAAAAAAATTATCTTGTCCTTTGTTGGCTCTTTCCCTTCGAGGTTGCGTAGCGGGATGTTACATCTAGTATCAAAGCCCATGTTCACACACTGGGAGCTCTGGTGTACTTGAGCCTCTATGTTATGTTGTGTTTTGCGTGTGTGGCGTGACCTTGTTATATTGTTTTCATAGTCTTGGTGATTAGCATTTATTCCTTAGTATGGTGTTTAGATCATCCTTGTGATGATCTATTTTGATGTGTTTCTTGTTTCATTTAGGATGCCCCTAAGGGAAGAGCCAAGGGAAAAGTTAGAGGTGAAATCCATGTTGCAGCATTGGGATCCCTACTTTTGGTAGATGCTTTCTTGGGTGTTGTGTGTGGTGGATGGCAACAAGTGTTGTTTCCTACCCCTTGCATGTCCTGTTGAGGAATGTTTTGTGAGGGTTAGTTAGACCCTTGAGCCCACCAAGAAATGTGTTCTGATTGGTCTCCTTCTTGATGTGTGGCTCCTTCGTTGTGTAAAGGGTTGTGACCCTTGAGTGGTTCCTGAGTGGTTGTAGCCCATGTTGTTGTAGTGTGTTTGTTGTGGCGAGATATTCATAGGATCTCTTGCCTTGAGTGCCTTGGTATGGCATTTTAGAGGGTTGAGTTTCCCAATCCTAGCTTGTGTTGTGGAGGAAGGGTGCCTCCTAGGTCTCACCTTACCCTACGGGATTGGAGTGATTCCCTTGGTTGAGAGTCTCCCGAGGTTGAGATTGATTACTTTCCTATATCCTATGTTACGGGTGGGCATGTTGGACCTTAGCTTGTTGGTGGGTTGCAGGTGACATGTGTTGCCTAAATTACCCTTGCTTGGTTTCTTAGTTCTTGTTGTTGGAAGGTCTGTTTGACCTTGGGGGTGCCAAGAAGTTCCTTTTGTGTGTATTCTCTTCTTGAGCCTTGTTGTTTTTCATCACCATGCAAAGATTTTGGTGCATGTCTTCTTGTGTGTTACCTCTTTGTGCAAGTGATTGCTAGATTGACCCTATGTGGTTTTGGAGTTGATTTTGCATGTTATATTGCATTGAAATTATGAACTATGGTAACAAAAAATGAATGATCATATTGTTAGTTCATAGTGTTTATTGTATGTTCTCGCATGATTAATGCATTTGTGTGAAAGTGATAGTGTGATGATGAGACCATGTTTGCATTAGTGCTTATGTCAGAATTGTAAATATTTCTCTCCCTCTCTCTCTTCTCATTGTTTAAAGAAGATTCATATCTTTGAATGTGTGGTGTATTGAAACCCATGGTATGCTTGTCTATTATGAGTGAATGTTTATGCATTCATGAAGGTTTGTTTTATTAGACCAAACCTTGGGTAAAGGACCTAAGTCCCCAAGTTGCATTCATAATCTAGAACATGTACGAATATGAATAGAAAAATTGTTCTGCATTAAGTAAAAGTTAGAGGAAAAAGGGAATAGTGAAACCATTTGCATGTTAATAATAATTGCATAATAGGTGCATCTTGTTGGCGAGGCCTATAGTCCCCAACTTTATTTTTAAGTCTTATGAAATCATGTAGATGTTAAATTATTGTACCTGGATTCAAAATGCAAAATGTTAAATGAATGTTGAAGTGATAATGTTGCATACCTTGTCTTGGGTAAACATTGTAATGATATTGCACTATGTGTGGGAAATAAATGTGGTTAACATATGTGCGTAGTAAGGTGATTTACCGCTTAATAAAAGTGAATGTGAATGTGAGAGTTATCATGGCATTGTTGATTTACTCCATGTAGCACTATGATGTATTGTATGGATGTTGGGAGTACACGTTCTTGGAAATTTGTACAAATCTTGCATAATTAGAGGTGGATAATGGTTTTATTTTGGTAAGAGGAAATTGGAAAATGGTACTCCCTATTATGTGAACATCAGGTGTTAGTACTCATGTCGAGTGTTGTGAATACCTCATGCTTGCTTTGTGTGCCCATGGGATGGTGAGACTGTGTACCCATCCATGGAGGATATGTTGTATTTGGGGTGTGGGATTAACCATACCATTATGTGTTCTTGTATGTTGTTACCTGATTGAGGGCTAACCCATGTGTGGTTGAAATTTATATATGTATTAAGAGTAACCAAAAGTTAGTTTTGTAGAATCTCTTCTTTTGGTTCTCTAGTCCCTCAGTCCGTGATGGGGTAGTAGCATCCACAAAGTTCCTTGGGCGGAGTGTGAAACGTACGCATGTTGTGGTGTAGAGTGTTCTCAGCTCAACTGATCTCGAGGAAACTACTCACTACTTGCCCTTATGATGGATCAGGGTACTTGATCCATATGTGCTAGCCTAATCCCCAAAAGTTTTTTGTATAACAATATTGATTTTTTAATATTTCCTGGTCGTCCATAGGGATGCTGAGCTAGCATTAGTGAGTCGACCTTGTCCACATGAGAGGTGAGACTCAAGTAGCCCCATATTTATATACTCATATATGCACTATTTATTCCATATTTGCACGTGTTCTACCATGATTCCATAGATATGATGCCACACCACACTTATGCTCTGACATAGTGCCGGTGATGATGCCACATGCTTAGACACGTGAAGGTGCATGATGAGATTGAGTTATGGTATCCTACTTGTGTTATGAGAATAATGGGGCCTCATACACTTGTAGAGGGACACTCATGTTTTCTCTCGACAGTGTTTGGGTTGGTTGGCATATGGGTTTGTCCTAGCCATGTATACCTCTGGCTACGATGAGTACCTGCGTGTGCCCTTTCCATGAGGTATCACTATGCGGGGTATGTTTTGTGCGTACCTACTTCCGTGGAGCCACAGACACATTTCCATGTGGTGTACGACCAATATGTGCCTTCTCCGGCTAGTGTATGACCATGTCATCCTGAGGCGTGATGCGAGATGTGGCCAAGGTGCACATTCCATGTAGATAGCCAAGCAGTGCATGGGCCACTTGGTGAGTACATTCCGCATGACGACGCAATGCGAGGTGTAGCTGAGGAGTGCACCTCATGCCATGTGTTTGGTGTGTTCACTCCACCACACATGAGGGGCTATTGCGATAGTTAGACATTGTTCCCTCCTTCCTCATTTGGTGGCTAGTTTAGTCACATAGTTATGTATTGTGCCATTTTGAAGATTGTGAATATTCATTTGGTTATTGATGATTTTCACTTTGATTGTGAGGACCGAAAAAATTTGATTTATCTTGTTTGTGATGGTTTAGCCACACCTTGTGATCTTATTTGCACGTAACCCTCGAGTTTACATTTGATTTAGTGTTGACATTGCACGCATTTCTTGCGTTACTGCTGAAATTGAATCTTTATTTGATAATTATTTATGAACTTTGGTGGCTAAACTAATTTTCTATTTGTTGTTTTCAAATGTTGGTCTTATGTTGTATTGTGATTCCTCATCGAGAATGGGAGAGCTAGACTCGATTGAGTGTATACGAGGAAGTAGACATAGGGAACCTTGAGGATGGGGGTATGTGAGGCTGTTATACAGCTAGGACCCACTACCCACCTATGTGTGATGACTATCTTGGAGGCCAACCACCTTATTCGACAAGAGATAGGTCATTGTGGTCTTGTTTGGATGGTCTCACCATGTGTGTGTGACCTAACACCATCAAACCACTGAGTGTGAGGTATGGATTATGTGAGATGGATATTGGCTCTTGGCTCATGGTTTATGTATCATGAATTAGTATGTTGTTTACTGGTGTCCAGATGGACCCTTGTGTAGCCTTGTGATGTGTTTCCCGGTGATGTAAGTATGTATGAATGTATAAATGCATGTTTCATCTTGGATATGGCTTCATATGAAAAGTTCAAAAGTTGGTTTATTGTGTTGTAGAAAGCGTAAATTGTTATATTTTGGTTGAAAATGATGTCAAATATGTTCTAATTTGTGAGATTGGAAGTTTGTAGAAAACAAATATTATTGCACATTATGGTGTTTTGGAAAGAATTGAGTGCTTATGCATCTTCTTTACCCTATTCTAGTGGAAATTAATGTACCCATGAATGAATGCGGATGTTAAATTAAATACTTATTCTGAAATTGTGATACATGTGATGTTAGAAAGATTAATCATGTTATTTTGTTTCATGTTGAAATCTTATGAGTAAAGTATATGTCAACATATTGATAGTGATTCTTAGAAAGGTGAATTTTAAAAGGATGTCCTTTCTATTTTGTTTAGTGATGAATGATGTATATTAAATTTTTCATCTTTGGGATGAAGTACAATCCTTTAATGTTGATTATTATATTTTGAGTACTAATGTGTGACATGGCTGCATATTGAGTTTACATGGCTTCCAGGAGTAAGTCAAATCTTAGGGAGGGAGGATGTAACACCTCTCTAATCTCAGACTCATAAGGTAGCATTATGATTTTGATTTGATATTTTAAAATGTTAAATGTTGTTATAATGAGATTAGAAATTGATGATTATGGAAAAGTATATCATGGTTAGTTATTATTTTGGATTACAAGCTCATATGTTTATATACGGTTATCATTGCTTTGTATGATTATTGGCAGGAAAGGGATGATGTTGTAACACTCATATTTGAGAGGCTTACAATATCATGACTCCCTTCCTGTTGATTGATGTTACTTTGACTATATGATATATGTATATGCACATGTACTTTGACATGTAATTGGAAGTGATGCAGGTACTAAGTATTGACTCCGCCTGGATCCACAGGCTTGGGCATACTCATATTCCCCTATGGTGGTTATTAGAGGTTGTCACAGGCCAAATTTTCCCTATCTTAGCCCACTGTACCCTGTTAGGGTAGTGCTTCCTTATTGATGTCTTACCGTTCGGTTACCTCACAGTAACGTCTGGAGCACCTTTCAGCCGTATGTTCTAGCGCACCTTTCTGTTGTATGTGGTTCACCAGTATGTCTTGTTGAGGCATTCTATCTTGGTTTCCGTTAATCTATTATGTGGATAAATATTTTGGTTGTCAGTGTTATGATATGTTTTCATTGGTATCTTTTTCATGATTTTAAATATGGTATTTTATTGATGGGAGATTTAAATGGTTTTATCCATGAGATTTTAAATATGCTATTTTAAATGATTTTTATTGGTCATTTGAGGGAATGATATATTTCATTGGAAATTGTGAATGATTTTAGTAATCCATCTTGTGAGCTCTCATAGTTTTATTTAAATATTCTTGGGGAGCTTTAATAGCTTGTTTGTTTAAATTCCTTATTTTATTTTTTTGTTTTGGGGAGAAAATATTTAAAGGGGCAGCCTTGTCTTTGAGAGGGGGATACTTTTATTCATTTTGTTTTGGGAGGATATTGGATCTTTTGAAAAATTAAAAAAAACTTTTGTTTTGGGAAGAAGGAGAAAACCCCACGAATTGGGCAACTGAGTTGGGGAAGAACATGGAGATATGGCTGAGAAGAAATTTGTCAGCATCTGATCCTTGACTTCAATAGGCCATTTCCTCCTTGCTGTCATGTTTTGGAACCCAGTTGCTCCTTCTATTCAGAGAAATCTATCTTTTCAGTTTTGGGGCATTATGGAGGTATTTTTCTATGGTTCTCGAATCCTTGAATTCCTAGTGGTTTTGACTATGATTTAACTTTGGAGTTGTAAGCTTGTAATTCCTTATAGCAGATTTATTCTTTTGGTTCAATTTTGTGAATACTTTGGTAATGGAGAATGTTTGTTTTGGATCTAATTTTTTGCTCTGTAGTTTTCTCATGGCAAATTTTTGTGCATTCAAACAAATCAAAAATGGGTTGCTGGAATAAAAGATTTCTCAGCACTTTCATTTTTATTTCTAGATTTTTCCCAACTTGCTAAAACACATTTTTCATTGTTGCTCTTAAACAACCCATTAAAAATGAAAAATAAATATGGATTTCATGTAGAAATGCCAAGATCTCAACTAGGTCTTTGGCAGATTTTAATTCTGGGCATTTTTGCCCAAATTTGTGCCCTCTTGTTAAATGACATTTTTTTTATGTTTCTCTTAAACCTCTTGATATAAATGAAAAATAAAGTTAGATTCCATGTAGAATCACCCATATCTCAAATGGGTTGTTGTCCGATTTTTAATCCGGACACTTTCATATTTTCATGTTTTTCCTGCCCAACTTGGCAAAATGACGTTTTCATAACAACACTTCATTTTCAGTTTTAAAATAAAAAATTAAAGGTGACTTCCATCTAGAAACGTCGAAATATGAACTAGGTCTTTGTCTGATTTTTAATCTGGACACTTTGAAATTTTATGTAATTTCATGCCTCTATTTCATGATTGAATTCAATTGTTAAACGTGTCTTCTTACAACAATTTTAGCTTGGTTGTTTTAAATGGTTTCTATGACAGAAAATTGTGGATTTTCCTTGTGTCTCATTTTTTTTTGGATCCCTCGTTTGGTTAAATGAGATGGAGTAAAACAATATCAAGAAATGAGTCCTCGTGCATGGCCTTGAGCGCTTTTAAAGGCTAAGAATGCACTCAAGATGGCCTATCCATCTACAGGGCATTGAGTTATCCATCTATAGGGCATTGATTTGGACATGATTGATTTTTACTCATCTGTATGAGAGGTGTACTTGACTCCATGTGGTGCCATCCCTTCGAGCACGCATGATGACATTCCATCCAGTCAGCACTCTAGCACCTCGTACCTTAGTAGTCATGAGTAGTACCCGACTAGTTATTGTATGAGCATCTTCATGTTGTGGCATTGGCCTAAAGTACCATATTTCATGTTTGCTCTGTGTTTGATGTGAGTGTTGGCCATTTGATACCCTTGCCTTATTTTTTGCTTGGGCCTTGTAACTACCTCTGAGCACGGTGGGGTGGCCTCTTTTGAGTCCACATGGTAGGGAGGCATTTCCATTGCCATTGGGGACCAACGTACAGGTTACTGGAGCACCAATTGGAGATGTTTACTCTTGTGCAATTTTATTCATTGGTATCAAGCTTGCTTGTATTTTGATAATTTTTATGGTTTTTCTTCAATATTTTCCATGCAAAAATTAGAATTTTGGTTGTATATTTCCTTGATGTTTTAGTCTGCAAAAGTTCTGGAGCAACGACACATTTTGTTAATGTTTTGTATTGTGGCTGCAAAAATTTCAGAGCAACGCTGCCTTTTTTTAATGTTTTTTGTTGTGGTTGCAAAAGTTTCAGAGCATCGCCGCCTTCTAGTTGTTGTTTTGTGTCACTCCTGCAAAGTTCTGGAGCAGCAAGAAGTTCTGAATCAGTGCTGCTAAATTTCTAAAGTAGCAGAAAGTTTTGGAGTAGTGCTACTAAAGTTTCAGAGCAGTGCAGAAAGTTTCAGAGCAATGTTGCTAAAGTTCTGGAGCAGTGCAAAAGCTCTGGAGCAAAAGTTTCAGAGCAAAGGTCCCAGAGAAAAAGTTTCGGAGAATATTTTCTGAAGCTATTTTTTTTGTTTCGGCTTGGATTTTCCTCTGGAGGGTGGATTAGTCCTCTCCTTTGGGTTGTGTTTGGCCATGCTTGGCCATGTAAGTTGTCAATTTATTGTATTGGAAACTGATATTTGTGTAAGTTATTATGTATGTTTTTAAAAAAAATTATCTTGTCCTCTGTTGGCTCTTACCCTTCGAGGTTGCATAGCGGGATGTTACAATGAACATGTAATTAAACTTCATTACGAATATGTAATTAGATCATTCATTGTTATAATGATCTATCCTTATGTATAATGTCCTTGGTTTAAGGATGTGATATTCTTTCATGAGAATTTTTAAGTAGTGTTGTCATGGAACCCTGAGGACATATGTGTAGTTGTTCACTTTGTACTTATGTTGTTATTGGATGTTTAAAAAAAAAATGTTTGGTTATTTTGTACCTTAAGTATTATTCTCTGGGTTCCCTGGCAGGGCGTTACACTTGATACATTTTAGAGAAACAATAAAACTTTGCTACATTGTAAGAATAGTTCTTGCATTAGGTTGCAAGCAATCATTGCAGAGAAAAGGAAGACTATTTGTCTCTCATAGAACCTTAGACATAAAGTTATGAACTAATACCAGTATGACTTCAAAACACACAAAGCCATTTGGGCACCAAAATTTATGGTGTATCTAAACATAATTACTAAACCTTGGAGACTTAGGCATATCTTATCAAAAAGATTGATAATTAAATCTCACTTAGAACCAACATCTTATTCTATTATAATTTATTTTCCCAATGCCTCTTTCATTCTCATGTATTCTTGAAAGGCTACCAAAGATTTATTAATTTATAAACTTGGTAGGCCAAAGAGTGAGAGTTGAATCAACACTCTGCAAAAATTGACAAATTAAAAAGAAAAATAATATTGGAATTTCACAAAAGAAAAGAGATTTTTTCATTGTACAACAAACTGTATAGAAACCATAACAGATTAAATTTTGTTTAAATGTCCAATATTTTTATGTAGAATGTCCAATTTCCATAAATCATGATCAAGGATTAGAAAGACCTTTCATGTCTGAACATCCCTATTTTATTTTTTCCTCTTCATCATGTCACTCAATATTTTTTCATTTATGTTTCTTATTGTATTGATTAAAGCACATAAAAAATATGCCTTAAACTTCATCACTTCTACATCATTTTCCTTGAGGTTATCAACTTCATTCACCTATTTGGTTGATGCATTTATTACGGAAATGTCCTTTTCCATAATTTCTTCCACTATGTCATGTAGTTCCTCCATCCTTTTTTTCTACTCTTTGACCATGTAATTCTCCAATTTTAATTTAATTTCCCACATTTTGAGTCTACTAGTGTCTCATTTTATAAAATATTGTGTTTAGTCTATCAATTTTATCAATTGTGACATATACCAGGAAGTCTTCCAATATTATGTATATTTGTCCTCTACACATATATTGTTGGCACCATAGCCAAATTGTACTAGAAAATATCATTAATATGTTGAGCTTGTGCTTACTTAAATATTTCATTGGCTTGTCCTTATGAACTAGGGCCTTCTAAAGTGTTCATATTTGTATAAAATCCCTTAAGCCTTGTATAAACGTAAGTGAACCTTTTCAAAAACCTTTTTTTGCCTTGTCCTAAAACTTTGTTTACACTAGGATATACAATTTTTCTAATTTTGATGTGATTTACAATAGACTTTTTACCAATCACTTAAGTATTATTGGTGATCACCATTAACCCTATGGATATCACTAAAGGGATTTTCAATAATCTGTATTCATGAATACACCTATGTCATAGGTGTAATCATGAATACAAACTATTTGTAAAACTTCCATTACAAATTTACTCTTTTATCCTATTCAAAGAATAGTTAGTTGATTCATAGTTCATTGTAATAGTTTAATTTTTGTACACTTGACTATTCCTTAAATGCAAAAAAAAAGATATAAACTTGCAATGGAAATTTTACAAACATATTTTTTCTTAGATGTCTTTTCAACCCCATATTAAGCTTTGCGATGGTTTTTGAAACTGTTTCATGTAATAGTAAATGAGATAATTTCATTTCCATTTGTTTCATGTAACAATAAATGAGATAATTTGATTTCCAATTCAAGCCCATATTTAAGCTCTGCAAGGGTTTATTGAAATTGTTTAATGTAACAGTATATGAGATATTGCACTATTCATTTCCAAAAATGATATACACATTACTGTTTAAACTTCAACATATTTTAATCAAAAAAAATTAAAACAAACATATGGCCACACTGTTGTGTGCCTCTACAATTGCCACATCTATCAAAAAATGGTTGCACCTCAACAATCTTGCAAAAAACACCAAACTTCCAGGCATAACCCACACAAAACCACAGAGAAAAAATACCAAACAAGAGGAGAGCTTATGCAATGAAAATTGTTCTTGCTTTGAGTTATATGGACACTGGAACCCTAGCTCAATCAACCTTATCTCGCCCTCAACACTTCAGCTTGAACATGAAAAAAATAGGGTTGGCCCCTTTTTTATTTTATAATTCTTAGTTTCGATTGGATAATATTCAACCTGAATGGTTTTGGCTAAAACCATATTGGCTGAATATGTACAATCATGTCGATTCCATGACACTACCGTATGGTTTCGGTTGAAAAAATTTCAACCGAACTCTTTCCAACCAAAAATGGTTCACTCGAAACCATTTAGTTGGTCGAATGTGTGACACAACTTTGTGCTTTTACCCATATATTAATATCAATGATGACACACTTCATGATGTCATTTCCATCTATCATATTGAACATGATGGGGTAGGGAAGATAGTGTATTTCAAACTAGATTCAATGCATATCAAGGACTTGCACGATATATAGATTATTTTGGTTTAGGAAATTGATCACGCATCTTGATTTTATTCTTTCTCACATTTTTCTCTAGATTATCCTACTATACCATTGACTAGTTTACACTCTCACTCATCTAGAGTGGATCAAATTTCAAAGGAAAATCTGGTCACTTGAGCCTATATTTTCTTTTATCCACCTTGGTTCATGAGACTTGTGTTGAGCTTCCACCTTCTACAACTCTTGTATCTTCAAAGATTAGTTTAATTCAACATGATTTTAGTTGTTTTTTAGTTTCAACTTTGTGGGATGAATTATTTCTTAACATTGTAACATTATTTGTTAAGTCACACATTGTTGATAATGGGTACATGATTGAGGATATTCAATTCTTCTTTGATGATATCTACAACCAAAATGTAATCACTTCACCATTACCTTTGGAGGTTGTTCTACATGGATATTCACAATTATTTGTATTTTCTTCATTTAATTTGACATCTTTTGATTCATACATGTGGACACTTGATCAACTTTTTGAGACACCTATATTTAGATATCTTCTCTTGATATATTTTCTTTTACATTCACCATTTTATTTATTTATCAATAAGGGGAGGAATTTTTTTTTAATTTTGGATCATCTTCAATATTCTTCTTTACACATTCACTTTCGGTAGAGGAGATTTTTTTTATTATGGGGATGATTCATCATATCTTCTTTTCTCTCCTATGAGGGTATCTTGATTGTACTTATGTGACCAAAGTAATCCTTTGGGGTGCATGTTGAGTCCCACACCCTTTTTTCATATATACACTTTTATTTATTTTATCTCTTTTATGGAATCTAAGTTATGTTTCTATCGTACTCTATTATATTAGATTTATACTTAGAAATCTTCATTATTAATTAATTTTACATGAAGTCTTCATAATCCATGCCAATGCACTCGCCATATAAATACTTAGTAGATCACCATCACCATTACAAACTATACGAGACACCAACTAAATTTTTTTTCTTCCTCTAGATCCATTCTCTAAAATTTTATATTGTGCTAGTATAGAATCCCACTATGTGTGTCTATCTCTTAGTGTGTTCCAATAATAAGACAATAAATTATTATCTCTACCTAATGAAACTAAAAAAGCCTCATGTATGCTATCCATTTATTTGAAAATATAGGTTTACAAGAGACTCCCCAAATTCTAGAACATTTATTTTGGTTGAAGGAAATAAATTTCAATTTACCCTATCTTAACATCAATCTCCCATCTCCATAGTTAGCTCCCTATCTATCCTATTTGTGGAAGAAAAAGGTTAATCAACTTGTATTATGAATATAATAACATCTAAGGTCATTATTTCCCCCATTTAGAGATACCCTTCTCTCAAAAAAAGCCCCCCATTGTAGAGTACAGACCCCCTACAATTCGAGTCATTAAACTCTTGTCAAGGAATGGTATTTTCATTATTGATAATTTAGTTTTAACTAGGAGGTTAGAAATATTATCTCTCTAATTATGGTTCAATCCAAGGAAATCATCCTTACAAATTTCTTCCTTCATCTCTACTTCTCCTTAGATGTAAGAACAATTTAGATATCACAATCCTCTAACTTGCCTCTCTATTTGTAATAATTATTTTAATCACATGATCCTTTTTTTTTTTAATAAAAGGGGTAAAAAATTTATTGATAATCAGAAAAGAGCATTACAACAAAGCAAAGGGCTTAAACCCCAGGAAAGCAAAGATACAATAAAACAAAGCAAGAAACAACATCATCCATCACCAATCCCATCACCATCCTCCGCAATAAACTTGTTCAACTCATGGCGAAGATCCTGGGAAATCTGATCCCATCCCTCAATCTTCCAACCATCAAGATGCGCTGAAGCCCATTTCACCAAGCAATCTACTGCTTTATTCCACTCCCTCGGAATATGGACAAAAGAGACCTCCTCCATCAAGGAACTAATCTACAGAATCTGTTGCACCATCCTAGCTAACTGCCAACTGACATCAGCCACCTTCTGATCTTTAAGCAAATTAACCAAAACCTGTGAGTCAGACTCACAAATAACTTTTCTCCACCCCAAAGCATAAGCCCGTTCAAGGGCAGAGAATATCGCCAGACCCTCCATAAGGTTGACGGTCTTTGCTCCCTCATAAATAGAAAAGAAGAAGACCACTGATCCTGTAGAATCTCTACCAACGCCACCAATACCAGCAGGCCCAGGATTTCCTTTTGAGGAACCGTCAGTATTAATCTTCAAGATTCCAGCAGGAGGGGGCAACCATTTACCCACTCTCATAACTTTCATTTTTGCTTGCCTGCCCTTTCGGACACAAGCTGAAGCCAAGGACAACTCCTGAAGTCCCAATCTCTCCACCTTCTTAGCATCCTCTTTCTCCAAGGGAAAACCTACCTCACACTTTGCTTCCACAGTCTCCCGAACCATACCCATAATTCTCTGCCAGACTTGTTGGAAAACCAATTTTTCACCTCGGAAGACTCTATGATTCCACTCCAGCCAAATCTGCCAGAGAAGGAAAGTAGGCCCCACAAACCACACATCCTATAAGAAAGATGCGGCAGTAGGGGGTCTGCCTAGACTGCGCCAGAAATCCGCTAGAGAGGAAGCATGAACACAAGGAACTCTCCAAACTTCCCACCACAAGTGCCATAGCCTCATAGCAAAGGGGCAACGAAAAAACAAGTGAGCAGAATCCTCCTCTCCATCCCCACACAACACGCATATGGATGGGCCCTGAAATCCCCTCTTTTGAATATTATCCCAGGTCAAACACTTGTTCCAGGCCAAAGTCCAAATGAAGCAATTACACTTCGGCCAAGAAAACTTGTTCCAAACACTCTTCCACCATTGAACCTCCACCCCATCCAGCTTGTGAGATAACAACACCTGATAACCAGAGGAAACAGTATAAACACCCTTAGGGTTGGGAGACCAAGATAAAACATCTCCATCCGGAAGGGAACTACAAGTCCTGCTAGAGAGGATGCTTTGCAATTCTGCACATTCCTCCTCCATACCAACCACAGGCCACTCCTCAGGATTATTCCATCTAGCCGTCCTTAATTGACCTTGAGAAGAAATAGACTTAAAGTCTCTCACCTTGTCCCAACCCGCCTCAAGGAATCTTTGACAAAGGGGCAAAAGGTTAGGAAATTGAGAAACAATGGGAGGAAAACCATCCCAAGCATCCAACCAAAATTGAGCCTCAAACCCACTTTTGCAGATCCAGAATAAGCCCTCCTTAACTAGCGCAGCCCCTTTCTTAAGCGTACCCCAAATAACCGATCCTTTCCCCACTAAGGGATAGCGAGGAATATCCATCTGAGGGATCCCTGGAAAATATTTATGAAGTAAAATCTTGGCCCAAGTCTGATCCTGGTCCACACACCACCTCCAGTATAGCTTGGCAGCAAGCGCCACACCAGACAAAGATGACTGCCTTAATCCAAGACCCCCATATTGCCTCGGGCTACAAACAATCTCCCATCTCACCAAGCTCCATTTGGATGACGATAAATTACCAGCCCATAAAAATTGTCTAGATAAAGCATCAATTTCCTGAAGAAAACCAAATGGGGCCACCTGGAGCATGCATCTGTAAATGGGAAGAGCTTGAACCACAAATTTGATCAACTGAACACGACCAGCAAAAGATAACCATCTATGGGTCCAATGGTTAACCTTTAGCCGAAACTTTTCCAAAATGTTCTGCCAAGAATCCCTGGGCATCCTTTTGTCAGAAATAGGAATTCCGAGATAGATTAAAGGGAGGGACCCAATCTAAAACCTTAAAATATTGGCAATCCTCCTTTGAATTGGACTAGGAGTATTGAAAAAGAAGATGGAGGATTTACCTTCATTAATTATTTGACTTGAGGCAGTCAAATAAACATCCAGCACTGCACGCAAGTTTGTAGCCTCCCTAATTGTAGCCATACCCATCAAAGCAGTATCATCCACAAAATGCAAATGGGACTGTGGGGGAATATTACCACCCCAATGCCATCCCTGAATGAGACCCCTCTCCACATTCCTTCTCAGCAACCGACCCAAACCTTCAACAAAGAGCAGAAACAAATACGGAGATAAAGGATCACCTTGACGCAATCCCCGAGAGGCTCCAAAAAGCTCTGAGGGTTCACCATTAATTAAAACAGAAAAGGAAACAGAAGTCACACAACTCTTGACCCACCGAATCCAATCCTCCCCAAAACCAAAAGCACCAAGGATCTTCCAAAGGAAGGACCATCGAACTCTGTCATAAGCCTTTGCCATGTCCAACTTGATGAACATTGCCTTATCAGTGGAGTTAGCCATAGAATGAATGGACTCCGTAGCAATAACCACCCCATCCAGAATTTGCCTGCCCGCAACAAAACCACTCTGCTCCTCATAAATTAACACTCTGAGCCACGTTTTCAGCCTATCCACAATTACTTTAGAGATGATTTTGTAAATCACATTACAAAGAGAGATGGGTCTAAATTGACTTAACTTGTTTGCTCCATCAGATTTGGGAATGAGAGCGAGGAAGGTTGAGTTCAGAGCTCGTAACATCTGCTTATTCATCTGAGATTCCTAGACAACACCCAATAAGTCAAGCTTTATAATATCCCAGAATTCTTGAAAGAATTCCACCGAAAAGCCATCAGGGCCAGGAGCTTTCCCTTTCTTCATTTGGAACACCGTTCTCTCAAGCTCTTCTACCGAAATATCCCTCATGAGACATTCATTCATCTCCATAGTAACCAAAGAGGGGATACAAGACAGAACTTGATCCACCTCCTCGGAAACCCCCTGCGAATCCTCCCTAAATAGGATAACAAAGTACTGCATGGCCTCATGCGAAATATCCTTGAAAGAGGATATATGCTCGCCATTGTCATTTACCAGACCTGAGATTAAATTCCCATGTCGCTTGGCTTTGACCGAATTGAAGAAGGCCATATTTTTATCTCCCTCCTGAAGCCATTCAACCCTTGCCTTCTATTTCCAATATATTTCCTCCCGCAATTCACACTCCTCCAACACTTTCCATGCCCTAGCCTCCTCTTGAAGTAAATCAGCAGTCACACCTTCCTCCCTAATCACTCTGGTAATGCTATCCAACTCCACCTGTGCAGCAACCTTTGCATGGAAAATGTTCCCAAAGCACTGTCGGTTCCAACGCTTAAGCTGATATTTAACAAATTGGAGAAGTTTAGCAAAAGTGTACATTGCTGTACCATAAGCGGGTCTACCCTCTCTCCACCAATCAGCCACATAGTCATGGAGAGAGGGTTCACGAAGCCACATAATCTGAAACTTAAAAGGGGGTGACCGAGGTACACGAACTGAAGAAACTACAAGCTTGATGGGCCAATGGTCAGACCCCCTCCAATCCAAGATTTCTGAGCTAGAAGACCATAATCCACCAACCTAGAAGCAGGAAACCAAGAACCGTTCAAGTCTTTCAGAGATGCAATTATCTCCAATCCTTCGATTGTTCCAGGTGAATAACCCATTATTAGGCTTGACATCCACAAGATTCAAAGCAGAGATATTATCCTGAAGAAGCATCATAGAAGGCTCCAACCTAGCAATACCCCCCCGCTTTTCATCTAGCTCAGAAATAGCATTAAAGTCCCCAACCATAATCCATGGATGAAAAGGCACCATGCTCCGAACAAATCTAATATGAGACCACAGAATTTGCTTACCTTGAAACTCGATAGGCGCGTAGATATTAGTGAGGAGGACAGACTCCCCAGTCTCAAAACAGGAAGCGATCATCGAGAGAGAAGACTTGCTGGCCATCCACCAAAGAGGACGGATCCTCCGAGAGTTCCAAAGGCAAGCCACTCCACCCGCAGACCCTTGAGCACCAACACACTGACATTCACCACTGCCCCACAGCTTAGGGGATAAACCAAGCATGCATTCCACAGATAACTTAGTCTCCTGTAGGAACAAAACATCAGGAGATTGACTTCTAACCAACTCCCGAACAACCTTTTGTCTAGGGCCGCTGTTTAGGCCCCTTACATTCCATGAAAGAACAATCATTTCAAAGAGCTCGAGAAGTGTGAATCCAAAGTCTTAACCGACCCTGACTCCACCAAAGTTTCCCCAGCTAACTTAATCTTTTCCATATCCTTCTTCCTGCCAAGCTTTGACGATTTCTCCCCCAACCCTTTTTTGATATCCTTTTGTTGAAGACCTAAAGGAGAAGAAGAAGACCTGTTATTCCTCGCCACATCTACTCCTGTATGCAAGGCCACAATAGGACCATCTCCCCCATCCTTCTTCCTTTCCATAGAAGGAGCCGACTCCACCTGGACATCCATTTGGAGGTCGGTCCCCATTTGCAAAGCTCCAGTAACTTGTGCCTCTTGAGTATCCCCAAACAGAGGACCCTCCTACCCAGAGCACACAATAACTTGATCCAAATTCACCAAACCCGAGTTCACTTCTTGCTGACCCAGATCATCCAAAACCTCAAATCTATTAAAGGAGTCTTCATCTTGTCTTTCCCTCAAGGTCCTCTTTTGGCCTCAGTTTCTGTTACGATTCTTTACAGGGGCGAAGCCATCAGAACCATCCCCATCCCCAGGACTGGGGTTCTTCCCCTTATCCTCCCTAGGTGGGTTACGGGGAGGCTGAGAGATTGGAGGCTCAACAGGCCTAGCCCTTGGACATCTTTGTTGCAAGTGACCATATTCATGGAATAGACGACACCGGAATGGAAGAGTTTCATAGTCCAATGACTGAACCCAAGAGTAAGGACCCACAGACATATCCACAGAATCTGGTAATGGTTTACTAAGATCAATTTCCACACAAATGCGGGCAAAAGTTATTACCTTTTTAAATTGAGTCTGCAGCGAGGAACCAACTGGCTTCCCAAGCATCAACCCCAACAGATGCAAAACATCATCCCACCAACATTCCATAGGAAATCGTGGAAGCCGAACCCACACCAGGACACGATTTGGAAGCTCCTCAGCAGGGTTAAAACCAGGATGCCATGGTTTAAGAAATAGTCCAACCTGATTATAGAAATAGGGGCCTCCTTCGAAGACCTTATTTCGATCCGCCATGCAATCAAAGGTAACCATGAAATAATTATTTTCCAGAAGCTTTATATCCATCTCACCCTCCGGCATCCAAGTCCGTCGGGCCAGGACTCCAAAAATTGCATCGATATCCTCATACCCAAAAACTTACAGTAAAAGGAGTGCCTTGAATAATATTCAATGTCCTTCGCAACCATTTCCAAAGGAATAACCAGTTTTGGCCTCTCCTTGCAACGTTCCAAGCATCCATTGATTTTCGTGATCTGAGCTCCACCAGACGAGCCCACTCCATCTAGCCCCAATTCTGGGACGAACAAATTATTATGGAAGACTTTCGAACCATGTTGAGGAGACTTCGCACCAAGCACTGAACGAAAGTCCATTAAAGGGTTAACACCCGAGGTCTCCCCGAGAGACATAATACCCAACTTTCAGCGGGCATGCAAAACCCCGGAGAAAAAAACCAAAACAAGGGTTTCAAAACCCCACCCACACCACACCAGTCTCGGTTGGCAAAAGAACCAGAAGCACCACTGAAAGGAACCTCACAACGACCAGGCACCAACGTCCCACTCCACTCGGCACAACCGTGGCTCACAGCGGCACCCCACACACTGAACGCCGCCAAAGAACTGCCCTCGCGCAGGAAAAAAGGAAAGAAAACACCGTAGAAGCCATGCCCAGCTCCACACCCCCAAATGCAGACATCAACCCTCCTCCCAAGCGCAGACCAAGCATAAACAGGAATCGAGCTAGGGCACGGACGCCCTAGCTCGGCAGAAAGCAGACGACCACCATCGCTTCGTAGTCAATTCCTCTGATCAAACTCATCTTTGTTGGTCTAATCACATGATCCTCAATAAAAATATTACTACCTCTTCTTTCAACCACACATCATGATCTATTTGGCACTAGTACAAAAACAACAATATATGACTAAATAAACTACTAAAAATTGCATATAAATGATTAATTTTGGTCACGTGACCATTAGTAGTTTATTGCCAGTCATTTATATTGCGACTAAATTTATGACTAAAATATTTTAGTCATTTATCTAGTCATTAATTTAGTCATTGATTTGGTCATTGATTTGGTCATTGATTTAGTCATTGATTTAGTCATTTATCTAGTCGTTAATTTAGTCATTGATTGTTGTTAACTAGTAATTTATTTAGTCATGGTAGTGATTTATTTAGTCATTAATTTAGTCCTATATTTAGTCATTAATTCAGTCATTGATTGTTGTTAACGAGTCATTTATTTAGTCATATATTTAGTCATTACTTTAGTCATATATTTAGTCATTAATTTAGTCATATATTTAGTCATTAATTAAGTTATGGTAGTCATATATTTAGTCATTGTAGTCATATATTTGGTCATTGTATTCATTTATTTTAGTCATAGTAGTCATTTATTTAGTCATGGTTTAGTCATTTATTTGAGTGAATCAATGATTCAAGTTATAAATCAAATCTAACTTAATTAATTCTCACATATTTATGCATATAAAGTTCAAATATCATAGATATTCAAAAAAAAATTGTATTGCATGAAAAAAAAAGAATATACAAAAAACAAACAGCTACATAACCAAAGGAATTACAAACAACATACAGTTGCATAAACAAAGATCCAAGAAATACATCCTTCACTACACTTTTGGTTGCCATGGAAGACAAATACAAGATATGATACAAATGCTACAAACATTGAAGGGAGAAAAGACATGAAAATATTTAGTAAATGTAGTTATATTATTTGTGGTGCATATATTGCCCGATTTAGAGTAGCCTTGCCCTCCCATTCTAGCTGGAAAACACTTGAGAGAAGATTGGAAGGATTCAAATGAGAAGGATGAAAACTTCCTATCTAGAAATATCACTGGTCATGGTCGGATGAAAGTAAAGAGTACATGTTCACCTCTCCAATTTGACAAGCTGTAACCTGAGAATAAGATTTCAACGATGGTTTTAGAATATGTTTATTAAAATGAAAATATAGTTATTAAAATGAAAATACAGCCATGATCTAATAATGAGCACATTGAGATTGACACAAAGGAGAGGAAAAACAAAAATTCTATAAGAGCCTTTATGCTTTCTATAAGTAATGATAACTGAGATTTACAAAAAACTCAGTGACAACTAAGATTTACAAAAAACTCAGTGGCAGCTGAGATTTAAAAAATATAATGAATTTTGTTAAAATTCCAAGCATCATAGAGCAAACATTTATATATTGTAATGCTAGTTTTCCATAGCCTCTTCCTCTACCATGACCACCGTTGCAAAACAAAATAATGGAGAAAATGATGAAATACACTAAAAATGGATGGTACTTCTTTAACAATTTATTTCAATGATGAAATACAAGAAAGAGAGCACAAATCTGACGATGGATATGTTATATAAGGCACCCAATACATAGGAAATTTTAGATTTGATCACAATATTTGCAAAAATATAAACAAATATGTCCTTAAAAAGCCTCTTGAAGATTCTTTTAGAAACTATAAGGGAAGTAAGTGAGTTTTTTTTTGGTCCAAAATCACCATCTATTCCAAAATGGAAGAAAGCGATGTACTTGATCTTGTGAATTTCAGTTGTAGAACTCCAAATAGTTATGAAGATAAAAGTGGAACTTCTGAATATATCTACAATACCAGAATCATTACATAAATCTAAACAATTTACATATGACATCAGAATCTACAACCCTATTAGTTTGACATCTCAATAATTCAAGCAAATGCTATTTTTTTCCAAATTGCATGTATATGATAATGGGTTTTGAGAATACAAGATCCTTTATATGTCAGATGTAAATGTAAGGAAAACTTGAAACATTTGTACCATTCAACAAACCCTAGGCCCTAAATCTAAAGATTCACAACTCAAAACTTAGCATACATTACCATACTTCATCGTATAATATATACATAACTCATAAAAGAAAATTTGAAAGTAATCATATTTTCAATAGCTAATACTTATTCATAAAATAAAATGATGGATTAAACAAATTCACCATATATGACTTTCCAAAATTGGCATTAAAAAATACTTGCTTACAATTCTCAATTGCAGAGACACGGTCAACAAGGTCTAAAGATTTTGAAATCCACTATTCAACCAAGCTGAATCTTTCCATAAAAATCTCACAAAATAAATCTAAAATCAAAAATATTTGCAACAGTTAATATTTATCTATAAAATAAAATTAAAGCTTAAACAAATTCACCATATGACTAATCCAAAATTGGCATTCAAAAATACTTACTTGCAGCGTCAGGTTAGGGACCCGTTAATAAACATAGAAAAACAATCAAAGACAAAATAGATAACCAAAAACCCTTGAACAAATCCTAATAAACCTCTAATGTATTGTTAAAAAATCATAAAATGTATTATAATCCATTAGTCATAACCAAGGAGTAAAATGCATAGTGAAATAGTCATAGTGAAATGTAATCCATTAGTCGGTGAAATAGTCTAACAAACCCTAGGCCCTTTACAAGATTGCAACACCTTTTGGTATCGACTGATTCTCAAGAAGTCCAACTTGTTTCCCATACTAGATGCCACAAAACCCCTAAACTCAAAATTTATATCGAGACCGTTCGGAGAAGGTGAGAAAGAGCCCTGGGCGGAGACCTGTGTGGCTTTGTTAGTGTAGCATGAAAAGAATGAGCGCCAAATCCATTTGTTCGCACATGGGACATATCACCCAAGCCGTGGGCATTTGAAATTTGGTCCCAACAGAGTTGGGAGTGACTACCAGTGCCGATCCTGATTCCGAGCTGCAACCTGAAAATAAGTTAGGGTTTTAGAGTATGTTTATTAAAATAAAAATTGTTGGCCCACATTTTCCGCCCACATTTTCCTGACGAGATTTTCAGGAATTTGCCTCCTAAAATACAATTTTGAAATGGAATCGAAATTGAATGAATTACAATATATAATTCTCTCATTTTTTCACAATAAATATTATTAAATATATTATAATATTATATTATATTATATTATATTGTTATTTTATATAATATTATAATATAATATAATATAATATAATATAATATAATAATATAATATTATAATATTACAATATTAAATATATTATATAATATTAAATACATTATAATATAAATATAATATTATATTATATATTATAATATATAATATCATATAATATATATATTATAACATTATATATATATATATATATATTATAATATTATATATATATATATATATTATATATATATATTATATATATTATACATATATATATTATAATATATATAATAATATAAATTATATATATTATATATAATATAAATATATATATTATATTATAATATAAATTATATATATTATATTATAATATATCATATATATATTATAATATAAATTACTATATTGTATTGTAATATAATATATTATTATTATATTATATTATAATATAATCCACTCTCTTAATTCACTTTAATATCCTATTGTGTGACTAATTATTTAGCCATTTTTATTTGTGTGACTAATTATTTAGTTGTGATTTTTACCCCACAATCAAATTAGTCATCTTTAGTTGTTGTGACTAAAATTTTTAGTCATGTAGTCATATATTTTCTAAATTCTACTAGTGTTAGTCATGTGACTAAAAGTTTTAGTCACATAACTAAAAGTTTTAGTCGCATAGTTATTTATTTGCCAAATTCTACTAGTGTGGATTCATCCACTTCAAAAAAAATCAATTTAATTCATCTAAGGAAAATCATCTTCCTCACCTCCTAATATCGAGTTGTCTTACCATGCATCCTCTAGAAGAATTAATGTGTTGATTTTTACTGATTATAGGCCTCTTTTGATTTTCTCTAGAGTGGTTGCTTTTGTATAAGATTCAAGACCCTTATTTCCTACTTAATTAAAACTAACTTCTACTGTGCCCTTCATTTCACAACCATCTCTTCCATTCTTCACCAAATTCAATATTTTTTCAAACATGTCTACCATATTAACATTGACACTATCCCTTTCACCTTAATTATTCACATGTACTCACTAGGTATCTTATTTCTATATTTTTTAAAGTTAGTTGTATGACCTCACCTCCATTGCTCCACCTATAAAATGATCACATTTTCTCAATAGTTATTTTTTATCCTCTTCATCTAATGTTGTTTGTGCCACCACATAATTTCTAGCACATTCAATGACATTTCTCCCTTTATAAACTATATCACACTTGACATTTCAATCTCTACATCCCTTCATAAGATCTTTGTAGCATCCCTCAACATACCAAATCTCTTCTATCTATTTCTCTAAGAGATTAATTTGGGATCTTATGTTCCTCACAATCTAAAATATATTTTTCCTTTTTCTTTCAAGTTTCTAATTCTTTTGATATATTTTAGGTGTTGTTATAGTTTGGATTTATAGTTTTGACAATGGTCTACATCAAGCCTAAGAATATTATTAAAATTATGAAGATCTAGGAGATGAGAAACAAGCACATGAACAATGCATAAGATTGTATTTATCTTCGTATTAACAATGAGCTCAAACTCTTATTATAAAGGATGAGGATGAGAAAACTCATGCCACAAGAATAGGAAATCACATGCCATGGATTAAGGAGAGAACTCCTCATCCTGTAGTGGTGGCAAGTTGCACATGTCATGGATTGAGGAGAGGACTCCTCATCCTATAGTGGTGGCGATTTACTCTCCTCTATGCAAGGGAGAGGTGTTGAGAGGGATTGGACACCTCTCAAGTCATCTCAACAAACTTGAAACCTCATGGGGAATGAGTTAAGGGTCAACTCCAACACTTAACTAGGCTTAAGTTAGCCTAATTAGAGTAGAATACACTAACACCCCACCTTAATCATAGCTTAGGTAGGTAGAAGAAATGGGTCACGACTACTAGCTAGATGAGGTACCCATGTACAAAAGTTTTTCATAAGGTGGAGTAAAGAAGAAAACCCATGTGGGAAAAAACTCCTCTCCAAAAAGAGAAACAAAATGCATTAAAAACAAAACAAGTGAATAAGGAGGACTTATATCATGACCCCCCTAGGACAAATTTCTATCACATATGTACAATATATTTCTGCAAAATAGGAGGTACAAAGAGAGACTTGGAATCCCCCCATAAGATATGTTGTAGTGTGCATAGATGCTCGATGAAGTATGCCAAAGAGAATCCATGAATTCTGAACCACATTTCTCCCCTTAGGAAGAAGGTGAACCACTGAAGTGTGCAAGTAATCTTCCCATTCCTGATAGGAACATGCAAAAAGAAGTAAAAAGGTCTCTGAACTATACACAAGATCCAAAGACGTAGATGAAGCCCCTAATATCTTCATAGAATGCTCAATAATCCCCATGCCAAAATGAAGATTTAGGAACAAAGACCACAGGGATCATAGATGTATGGTGATAACTCGAACCATAAGAATCTGACACTATCACTATAGAAGCTAAAGTAGGCAAGGCATGAGTAAGAATATCTGAAGAAGACAAGGCTAATGCAACTTCAATGAAGGTGACATCGAAAAGAAGACAAATGTCCTCAATAGTGTCATCCAAATCAATAAGATAGGATTCTATGAAAATACATGAAATTTCGGGTAGATATACATCCCACAATGGTAGATCTAGAAAGACAATAGTAGTAGGCTATGTTGCAATCTTACAAAGCAGTGAAAAGGTAGTGTGAGAGAAATGAGAAAAAAATTAATCCTCATGTTGAGTGCTCCCACAATATGTACACTTGACTATGCAACATGTAGACATGATCTAAATGTGCAAAAGATCAAATGCAAAAAGCCCCCCCAAAACTGTTGAAAGAGAGACCCCCCCAAATTTTGGAACTTTATAACTTAGTGAATTTTACAAAATAAATTTGACCAATGCATGGATAATGAAAAACCATTCACTTTTTCAAAAAATGATACTCAATTACGAGCTACCGAGAAAAAATTATTAAACTATTAATTTCCTACAAAAATGGCATAATTTAATTAACTGCACTTGAAAAGAAAAAAATAAACCTATCAGAGAGGTGAATATTCCATTCCAACCACTTGTTGGAATCAGGGTGAAGTGAAGATTACAAAGGATTTAATTGTGAGGGGAAATTGGCCTCCTGCCAACTCAGATCTTACCTTTCATCTTCGATGGGCAAAAACAATGTGTAGCTTTATATGTTAGCTTTGTATGTTAGCATTAGAGGCTAACTTTATATGTTACATTTAATAGTGACTATGAAAGTCACATAATCAAGCTCCAAATAAAAAAACAAACCATGCTCAACCTGTTGATGAAAGGAAAATGCTGCCATAAGAGGTTAATCATGGTCAAGACATCAAGAAATGCACTCTCAAATACCTCAATTGACCTACCACGACAGATTCAACCTTCTAAAAGGTGAGTCATTCCTTCCAATAAACTAAATCACCCTTTTTAAAGATCACACTTGACTTGAAAAAGAGATAACTGCACCTTCAAAGGTTGAATCGACCTACAAATTGGGTGAATGAATGCCTTGAGAGGGATGAGATTGAACTGCAAAGGTGCAAAATATTGGATGAGAAGAAACTTTGCTCAAGCTACGAATAATCTTTAGCATGGATCTTTGCTTTAAGGCACAGATCCTACCCAAATATAGTCTATGAAGGGTGCAACTAGTAGAAAATATTCACATTCGTCTTTCAAACCATAATGCTTAGCTTTCAAACATACCTCAAACTACCTTCAAATCAATCATGATCTAATTTGCATTAAATTCAACCGCACCCAAACTCAATCGCACCTCTAGAGTAGAGGTGTCACGATTTTATGAGCAAGGATTGCACCACATGCAGAGATTCAAATGCTGGGGGTTGGGTCGATTTGTTGAAACACAAATCTATTTCAAACTTTCCTGCAGATTGTTAGCAAGGAGAAAATTTGTAGGGAGAGAGAATGAAACAAACTAAATACAAAAAATTGTTCAACTAAAGGAGTGAAACTACCTCCTTCCTTCTTTGATACCATATTATAATTAGGAAGATCTAGGAGATGAGAAACAAGCACATGAACAATGCATAAGATTGTATTTAGCTTCGTATTAACAATGAGCTCAAACCATCATTATAAAGGATGAGGATGAGAAAACTCATGCCACAAGAATAGGAAATCACATGCCATGGATTAAGGAGAGGACTCCTCATCCTGCAGTGGTGGCGAGTTGCACATGTCATGGATTGAGGAGAGGACTCCTCATCCTACAGTGGTGGTGGGTTTCTCTCCTCTATGTAAGGGAGGGGTGTTGAGAGGGATTGGGAACCTCTCAAGTCACCTCAACAACCTTGAAACCTCATGGGGAATGAGTCAAGGGTCAAATCTAACACCTAACTAGGCTTAAGTTGTCCTAACTAGAGTAGAATACACTAACAAATATATTATGGTTGCATATGATGGATTGGTTGAGATTTATTTTTTGCATTAACATATTTTCTATTACATGTCAATTCCCATTTGAGAGAATCATTTAATACCATTATGTCAACAAATGGTGCACTCTTGACAAACCACTTTGTTGAAGTTTTTGCATCTTATCATAGCATCAAGTTGGCTAGAGACTTGGGGATCTCTAAACTATGGATTGAAGGGGACTCTTTAAATATTGTTGATTGCTTTAAGAAAGGATCTCCCACATCTTGGTCTATCAATAATCTTACATCGGATGCCATGTCCTTAAGTGGTGATTTTGATGATATTTATATATCTCATGCCTATAGAGAGGTGAATGTTGTCGTTGATTGGCTAGCTAATTATGGAGTGACATCGGCAAGGTCGTGGGATGTCAATGATATCCTACCTATTGATTTAAGGACCCTTATTCATAATGATCAGTTACGTTAGTTTGTTGGTTTTTCCCACCTCCTTGGCTTTTGGTATGTGTGGGTATCATGAAGTTTCTTGTTTGATTAGATGTCTCACATAGTTGATGCTCATTGGAATTCTGGTTCCTCAGCTAAGTTGTTTAAGCATCCTCCTCATTATTTCTATTGTTAATACCCTTGATAGCATCATGCGCTTTCTAGGTGCTTTTCTTGCTCTTGCTCCTGACTTGCTTCATCTGTGGTTTCTTTTTGTAAGTGATTCAATGATGGGTGGGGATAGGTGTCGAATGAAGCCTTTGTCTTGTGAGGATATTAGAGCCAGTGCTAACGTCTAGAAGATTCTACAGAGAGGTGGTGTCACTCCCTTCATGGAGAGGCTGATTGAATTTAAAGCCAATGTGTCTAAGGAATTTTTTGATGCATGGTATGGTTGTGTACTGAGTATGTTTGGTAGGGATACTACCATTAATGAATATTTTACTGCTGAAGTTATAGGTATGTCGATGGAAGGTAGAAAATTTTACAGGGATAAGAACATTTCGCAGACGGCTAGACAAATTTTTTTCTATGATAGAGAAAGGGCTAAAATGGTTAGATTGGACTATGGGGGCTACGACAAAACTACGATAAAACCCATCTAGTAGGATCAAATACTAAATCCAATTCATATTTCTCCTTTTCTGATTTAAATAAATCAAATATCTAAGTCAAAGAGGTCAAACTCACCTAATCATCATTAAGCTAGTCTAACCATGATCAAATACTAATCCTAACCACTTGCATTCTCTAGATAATCCCACTTGCACAAATAAATCAATTTATTGATTTATTAAAATCAACATTTTCACTCAACATGGCATCTTTGAGGAATATTCCATCAAGTTTGAATTCAAAAGCAAGTTGACATGTACATCCAACAAAACAATTAATAAGCTCTTACATGTCTTGTCTCTCAAATTCAAATTTGAAATTTCCCCCTCTTGGGCACATTTCCCAAATCTTGCACATGCATCAACCACTCACATGATGACAAGTGGCCTCTCCCCATTGGCTTATCTTTAGTCCCACATTTCTCTCTCATAAGCACTCTTAGCATTTGAAAATCTATAAATGAAGGCTTCATTCTTCAAGAAAATCCTCCATAATTTCATCCACAAATCTCTTGCAAAGTCACTCTCTTAAACTGAGAATTGATTTTTCCCATCTTATCATCATCTTCATAGCATCTTAACATCAATCTTAAGCAAGGATTGGGAAAGGGTTATTTTCTATGATAGCACCAATCCAATATGGGACAAAGTTTTGATCATGTTTTATATGCTTGCAATTAGCTATTCTTGTTCTAGTTAGTTTTGCATATTTTATCATGGTTAAGTATCTCATAGGGATGTTTAATCTAATGTGTTTTAAGTGACTAACATGATATTATTATGTTAATATTTCTAACCATTTGTAGATTTGATGTCCACATATGGCGCTAGAAGGAGGGCCTAAACCTCTGTTTTCAGCAAATCACGCAACATAGTTTTCTTGTTGTTGAAAATTTTAGCCAAAGGCCTTTATTATTTGTTTTATTGTTGGAATGTACTAATATAAAGTGAATTATTTGCCTTTGGTCTGATTTCATGTCTCAACACTAGAGAAATAACTAAGGGCACACAGTTATCATAGGCTATGAATTTTTTTGGCCAGGCGTATCTAGAGGAATGAATGGTTGATTAGCTGTATTGGGTACTTCATTTGTAAATGAAATAGGGACACCTCTGGTTTATTAAGCACTAATCTTTTATGCTTATTACATAATGACTATCCCTTTCTATCCTCTATGGTTCTCTGTACTTCTTCTAATGGAAAGAAGTAGGAAAGCAATGTCTAAAAAATGCTAATATATTGATGCTTTCATATTACATATTATCAAATGATTTTTCTATTCACACTTGCTAGTAAGCCTTTAAAGGTCTGAGGCAATGGCTTTACGCCTATCATAGGCATTTGTCTGAAAGTTTGTTTCTTCAAATCATTGCTCTTTTTTACCGACTAAATAGCATTTTTTTGAAAGTATCCAAAGCCTTCTCAAAGAATCCATTCGGTACTCACTTTGCAATCATTACAGTCAATAAAGACCACAGTTCTTTGAAGCTTTATGTCAAACATTTCACATTCCTTGAAGCTTTCTGTCATTCATATCGGGAAAAAATTGTACCAGCTATTACCTGTGCACTGTATTTCCTTTACCTTGACTTTTGGGGTTTTGCGTGCAAGTTGAAGTAGCTTATATTTATGTGTATTCCCTATTTTCCTATTTCCATCTCTTTTTCAAGTGGCCTTCTTTAGAATAAAATGGCAATGGCGGTTATGACAGGAGGAGAGCAAGGAAACATCAGAAGCACGAAGAAGGGGTGATCTTGCAACCACTTACGTCTAACAGTTTCAAACAACTTCACCGCATGGAAGGAACTTTCAGGGCGTCTATGCATTAACCAACAACATTGTGTCTGTATTTAGACACCAAACTTCCTCGTACTCAAGCTTATACGCTTTTTTAGCTTTTCTTTAATATTGAGTCTTAGTTGGCCAACAGTCCACTCTATTCTCTTACGGGTGAGTATTTTAAACTTCTGTCAAAGCTACGATATCGTATCTTATTACAAATCTAGCAAAGGACAGGATAAAACATATTCATTTATGTGGTACATCGCTAAGATTTGAGCCAACCAAAGGACCTTCTAGAGCCATCTGTAGCCACCCAGTGTCGTTTTTAGCCGCCCACGTTGCACACACTAGTCGAAGGAGGCGTCCTCTTAGTTTATTTGGCAACCAAACAAGCAAAAGGCAAGTGATTTAGTGGATGAGTCGTTTGAAGAAGCATGCAGGAGAAGCGCTCAATAGGAGGAGCTGGTAGTATTTTCTTAAAAAAAATAAAAAATCTTATGCCTCTTTCAAGCAAGTCTCTTCTACACAAATCTTATGATCTTTATATTCTATGATTTAGCATCTTTTATAAGCATTGTATCCAACAGTTGATGTGCGTATTCCCTATTTTCTTATTTCCTTTTCTTTCTTTAAGCGGCCTTCTTTTGAATGAAATGGAAATGGCGCTTGTGATAGAGGAGAGTAAGTAAACGTCAGAAGGGTGAAGTGGCATTTGGTTATTTCTTCTAACCAAAAAGAGCCAAACTCTCAACCAATCAGTTCTACTAGTTTCAATCTTGGGCGCAATTTTCTTCACCTACCAAGTGCATTTGCTTAAAATTTCTAACGCCTTTTTCAAATAAATCTCTATGTTGCGTAGGTCCTCCAATCATCACATTCCTGAAGTACCCTAAATCTGCAAGTAAGACCAACCTCAAATACTCATTAGAAGCGTTAGTCTAAACATACAAATCTGCAAATACCTCTATGAAATAAAATATCTATGCTAAAGAAATTCCACAAGTAACAAAAACAACATCAAGAAGACATTTCAAAAGTAAGATAATCACCTATTCCATATTGGATTGGTGTCACGTGTGCTAGTGACCCTTTCCCAACCCTTGCTAAGAAGCCAAAATGATGAAATACAAATACAATCGAGATGATGAGCAAAATGAGTTCTCAAATCAAGAGAGTAACCTTGCATAAAAGTTGTGGATCGATGAATGAGGATTAAGCCTTATTTTATAGATTTTCTTGATGAGAGATTGCCCAAGATGGTGAATGTGGGACTAAAGCTCCTCCAATGAGAAGAGGACACTTGTCAAGTGGTGATAGGCCAATGGTTGTGCAAGATTTGGGAAGAGTGCCCATGAGAGGGAGAATTTGAATTCAAATTTTGCAATAAATTTTGAGAGCCTGGGGACAAGAAAAACAACAATAAATGCAATGTTGGAGGGACAAATCAACTTGTCATGTTGAGGGAAAATAAGGGTTTTAATAAATCAATAAAATTGATTTATTTGTGCAAGTGGAGATATCTAGAGAATGCAAGTGGGTGAGATTAGTATTTAATCATGGTTAGATTAAATAAATGATGATTATGTTAGTTTAATGATGATTAGGTGAGTTTGAATTTTAGGACTTTGATATTTGATTTATTTAAATTAGAAAATGATGGAATATGATTTTGGATTTGATTTAAATGGATGTTTGATTTATTAAAAGGTTGACGATAATGTTTATTTGATTTTAAATAAATGACCTTAGGAAATGAGATTATTTAATGAATGGATGAAAGTGATGAATGGACCTAATGTGAAATCTAGTTTAGTTAATGAATTAACCTAATCAAATGCAGAATGTTAATTTTGCATGTCTACATTTTTCCCCTCTTTGAAGCAATGTACTTGTTGTTGGTTCAAAGAATAAACTTGCCGCGATCAAAAATCAAAAAATTTCTATTTTTCAGATGCCCCAGTAGAAAGAAGTACACTGGTACATTTCCCCCTCGAGAGATCGGTTAAAAGATTCATTTGGGGTCGATCTCGCGATAAAGAGGTTCAAAATGGATGGTTATGGATGACGATGCAAATGAGATGATTTTAAGATGCTTAGAATAACAAATCTATATTATCCTAAACAACTTAAATGATGATATGATATGAGATGGATGAGATTGATGATGTGATATGTTGTAATTATGCAATGGATGATTTATGAGATGCTTAGACTAACAAATCTATATTATGATGATGATATGAATGCACGATGGATGCATGATGGATGTATGATGGATGAATTGGTGATGATGATTAATTATTCATGTTGTGATGTTAGTGTAGAAAATGAAGAAATTAGATGATGACAAGAGGATCCAACAAGCCAACATTATGAGAGATGATGATGAGAAATGATGATGATAGATGGATGATTTGCTTATCAAGGATTGGGATTTTAAAAGGGTCACTTACTTTATGTTTGATAACACGCCTAAGCACAATGCATCAAGGTATAAATGACCAGGATGGCGTTGTACTTAGTGTGATGGACTTTGACTCGACAAATAGATAGGAGTATTCTTGTTCACACTTGACATATAGAAACCTTGCTAGGATGCACTTTAGAAGTTTTAAACACCTCAGACCAAAACACGGAAAGGTATAACCAATCAATGCAATAGTCAACAAGCCATCCAAAACATCCTCTATACATATCTAACACAGCAAGTATTCGCCAAGTTATTTTACAAGAACGTCCAACAAGCATAGTAGAAAAAACAATAATGATCATTGCCCCATTCCTATCTCTCTAAATCCTTCGTTCGAATATCATCAAGAGGTCCTTGGACTGAGCGCAATAAGATAAGTCAAAAGAAAAAGATAAAGCACACAAACAAGCTGATGTTCTTCAATACCGCTAACCATAAGGGAATGTGTTTTTAAGGATAAGGACCGAAACTTATTGCCAAAAGATAATGCCCATTGTAGGAAGGATACATCCTAGGACATGTTAGTGGATGGTGGCACGTCATTTAGTTTATCCAACGTGTTCTTTCTAATAAATAATGCCCCTTGTAGGAAGGATTCATCCTAGGACATGATGTTATCAGATGATTGATATGGGACTATTTGGATGATGGACTACCGACACAAAGACTTGACCAACTTGTTTACGTACTGACTTAGACTTGAGACTTGACGCTTTTGAGTTTTACTTTTTAACCTGCTAGACTTGTTTCTAACTGTTTCACCAAAGGTTGAGGATGACGATCAGTTTATTATGAATGGTGTTTATTGCGGGTGCAAGCGAGATGAGGCAGATGGATTTTTTCAAATATTTG
>VDFB02320006.1:0-66148 GCA_007258455.2 Sequoia sempervirens | reverse complement strand
CCTTCAACACTCTAAAAGGAAAGCATCCCTTTCTTAACGGAACCATTAGCTCTGATACCAAATGTTGAAAAAAAAAGGTGAAGAAAGCTTGCAATATGAACTTAACTATGTGAATGCAAATCTGAAATATGTAGATTAACCTTAGCCATAGAGTGGAGAAAGAATGAGAGAGAGAGATAGAACAATATAACACATGCAACAACAGATTTATGTGGAGAAACCCCAAAGGGAAAAAACTCCACCACCGAAAGAGAGGCAAGTATATTGCTAATATTCTAAAATATTATATGCAGCAATAGAATTCTCTTATCATCCCTCTAAATCCAAGAAAGACCTCACATCTCAAAACTAAATTCTAACACTAGCTCAAGGCCCCAATTTATAGAGATTTGTGAGGATGAAAACCACCATGGTTTCACCAAACAATAGGCAGCAATACCACCTAGAAAAACCCATGCCTCCCTCCTTGAAATGGTCAAAAATACCAAAAATAGCCTCTTACAAATGCTCTTACAGCTGTCATAAGGCATCTTTTATGCATGGGCGCCTGGGGTCTAAAAATAGCATATTCTGTCATAGGGAATCTATCATACTGTCATAGCATCTTATGAAAACTTGCATGCATGTCATAGATGCTCTTACAACACCCTATTTTGACCCACAACCTTATTTTAGAAGATTCCAAGGTGGGACGCCTAGCTAATTTGTCCTTTTCCATAAGGATAAATGGTAACGGTAACATTGCATTTACATAGTCTCTTTCACCACTGTTGGTCAAACAGTTTCACCTCTTATGGGTAAATGTACAAAACACTTTAGGAGAATAATAAAATAAAGGATTTACAAGGTTGATGACACCTAAACTTAAATAATTTTGTATTCAAGAGGAAGCCTATCACTGTGATTACATTTTATTGGTTAGAATGCAAATGGGAAAACACTAGGGTTTTGATACGTCATCATAAAATTTTGCATGCTATCATCTTGAGATTGTCACAACACTTGAAGGATCTTGCTTCACACACAAAACTACCTTCAAGGAAAACCTACATGGGTCTGCAATCAATCATACCTTGTAGCACACCATTTTCTGCTCTTCATAACTACATTAGAATAATCATTTGAAAGCGTTACCTTTCATTCCATCCCTTCAACCAATGCTTAATTCATGCATTGCTTCCACATAACACTATGTTTTCAAAAGGAAAATTTATCACTATATCGATAATCTACTATAAATTTCTTGCATCTTTGACCTTGCACAATCCCTATATCTTTGTACCTAAGTCATTAAACCCTTTCTTATAAACCCTCAGATATTGCAATACCAAACAAGGTAACTACCCCCTTAGGAGAGATTTTGTGCTTCTTGCAATGTGTCCTTGCCTCCAAATGTAAATGATCATGCTTGTATACTTACTTGCATAAAATAAAACCTTGTACTGGCATGGTCTGCATGCACAAGAAGCTCATAAGGGCTTGGTATTCACTGTTGTCACATCTCACATGATTGTTATGATGAGAGGATTGAATTATCAGTGCGAGGTTGAACTCCCTTCTTGATGGCATAGAGGAAACATTCAAGGTTTGGAATTCTTGCTAATGAATCTTTCTTTTGAAAGCAACAAAGTCACTCCCTTTGTTGCATCCTTGAAACCCTAGGTAACAGTCCTCCACACTTAACTACCCCCTATGCATGATTAGTCTTCACTTCATAATGATGTATCCCTTCAACTTTTAAAATATGCCTATTATAAAACCCTTAGGGTTTGATCTAAAAGATACATCTTCATGTATAATGACTGCCATTCCTCATATCCTCAAAGTAGCTTTAGAATATAGTGATAAAAAAATTATCAAGCATTCAAGGTCATGATGATGGCTTGAGTTTTGAAATGTTACAATCCTTGATCTTCCCTTTTGCTCTCTTCAAGCCTGCTCATTGTATTATCTTGTGTTCAAAGAATAAAACCATTCAAATAATTAGTTCTCTACAAAAACATGAATTTTGCATTCTCCTTGAAGCACAGGCAATACATGCAATTTGTTCGATAAAATGACTCAAAAAATGTGGCATTATGGAATGCACCAATGCTGCAGCTCTGCAACTGGGTAAATAATTAAGAAAGGATTTGAGTCAATATTTATGTGGGAAATGCACTTATAGATATGTATATAAAATGTGGGAGCATAGTGTTTCTTGAATCAATATTGAATACATGCCATATAGAAATCTACTCTCTTGGAATGGGCATAGCCACATATGCTTATGACTAAGGACATGAGTTGAAATGGCAATATGGCAAGCATATGTCAAAGATTTGGTTGTGGGACTGAATGTGTATATGAAAGTCATGATAAAGCTATGGCTATGGACTTAATTTAGGATGGCACGTGATGAGCACACCAATGTTTTGAGGTTGTGTATAGATTCTCCTTGAAGAACTTAGGCTTTCCTTTCCTTGCTTCAAGAAAAACATGGAAACATCCTTCAAACATTGAAACTCAAGTGGTTTTTTCCTTTCCTACATCACTGTGGGCATGAATTAAAGAGTTTGTGGGATAGCGAGTGACTCAACATGCTTTTCCCGCATCACCGCGAAGGCCCAAAAACAACCGTGCGGTGTTGCGGTGGTTGTGTAGAAGTTTTTGTGAAGGATTTGGTGATTTGAAGTGGAACATGCAACTACAATATCTAATAAAAATCCACTTCCAAATATGCTTTTGATGGATGTTCATATCCTCATCCAAATCTCCAATTCACACACAGGCAGGAAGGACGCTTTCAAAGGTTGAGGAGTTGGGCTTTACACCCACTAGTTGCATTTTCTTAAAAAGTTCTAAGGAATTTTCAGAAAAACTCATTTTGAACATATCCTTTAATCACGACATTCCATGATATCACATTTCTTTGAGGCATTATTTGAAACAATTCGCTTTCCTTGTCTATGCTTCCACATTTTCATGTATGTCTAGTAGGGAACTTGTAACTACAAAATATGACAAAAAAATCCCTGTTATGCTTTGATGGATGTCCCTTCATTATTACTGGATATCTGATGTATTGCACATTATTATAGTGCAAGCCTATTTTTTAGATTGTTTCATTTAGCATCATCAATATTATCCACAAGAATATTGTCCCTGTTTAAAATGATGGAAATGGTTCACATCTCTCAGAAAAAATTCTCTTGCAACAATCTTGGAGATGAATTTAGATGCAATGAGAAAATTAGAACATACTCGAAGGTTCTTAAAAACTCTAATAGTTGTACCGGGGGCCATTTTTAACAAACCAAATGAAATTGCTAACTTTTCACTATGGTGTCAAATAAATGATTCTTTTTTCTTCTATTCCACAACATTAAGTAAAAGTCTTGAATCTAGAAATACCCTGCTGCCTTCATTTGCCAAGCCAATTTCTAGAGTGATTGTTTGCAATTATCTAACTGTGATAGTTATGGTCTTATACTTCTTGCTTGTGACAGTGAAAAAGTGGCTTGCTAATGATAGAGGCATTTGTGATAGTGGTATGCTTTTGCATCCTTCTTTGATCGTTGGTTACACATCATTGGTGTCAAAGGTAATGGTGTTTGTTGATGCAAGGTAAATAGATATGGTATTTTGAGACAATTATATTGTCAATTCACAGTGAACAATGACATATTTACTTCATGTTCTTCTAACAATGGTTACTTGGTTTCAGACATGAATGCTTTCCTCATTGATTTCAAACATAAGTGTCTTTGTTTGTAGTTGGTTTTTAATGGTAGTGATTACAAAGACAATATACAAATCCATGTGTATTATGCCTCATGTTCCTAATGGCAGTAGTTCTTTGATGGTGTGACATTAAGCCTTCTAAATTGATGGTGCCATTTCATGATTTTAGATAGTGCTTCTATATGTTTCTTGTCCTTATATCCCTTCTACTCAGATGATTAGTTGTAGGTATCTATTGGTAGTGTTATGACTATTTGTATAGCACAGTGGAGTGGTATGTGGAGTAGAGTGGAGTATCTTGATGGTCTTGCAACATGAAGTCTTTGTTCTATCTTTGCTAATGATATGCCTCTTTTCCAATGTACAGTCCATTTTCCTTGCTATCACCGTGCTTTTGATGAAAAAGGTCGGTGGTATTGTGGATGCAGTGGTTCCTAAGTTTCCAACTAAGATAGAGACAATGAATGGTTTCTTGACAGTGATAGTTATATTTATTTGCTTGACTTGATAGTGCTAATATGACATGACAGTGATATTGATTGTTTGGTTTATGACAATGACTTATAACTCTTGTGTCAGTAGTTGCTAGTAGACAGTGTTCTTCAAATAAATTTTGATGTGATAATAATATAGTGTCATTGTTGATAGTACGCCTTGATGAACTGGATAGTACAATTACCTCACTGTGTAGTAGTCCTCTTTCAATGGCCAGTGACATCTTGTATGGTCTCTATGCTATAGACAATTTGTGTTCATAGTGGTTTCTTGGTAACTCAACAATTTTCTTGAGCTTGTGATAGTGGTATACTTCTTTCTTATGATTCTTTTGATAGTGACTTCCTTTCAATGCCATATAGTTCTCTTGCACCATGACTCTAATGTAGAGTGAAGTTTTCTCATGCAATTGCCCAATGGGTGGTACAGTGGTATATATCAGCAGTTGCTTGCCAATGTAGTGTGGAGTGTGGGGTCTGATTACAAAGTTCATGTTGCTTGCCAATGAATAATATATAACTGTTTAGTGAATATCTTCTCTTGCATAATGATTGCAAAGTGGAGTATATAGGTTTCGGTTTACCAGTTTGTTAATGCTTATTACCTCACTGATTGCCAGTGGTTTGGTGGCTTTTATCTCATTGAATGCTACATGATATGTAGTAACTTGATATTTTCTTAGCATAAGAAGTTTTAAACAATATGTTTCAGATTGACAGAGTTTAAAACACTAAACATAAAAGGCTTAATTATGCCTTTGTATGATAGTGACTCACTCTATATGAGCAATTATGAAATGGTAGAACATATAATCTCTTCTAAAGCATAAACAATGTATGAACTTGTTTCTTTTTTCTCTAACTATGAAGAGTTGTTATGCTTAAAGTTGGATTGTCAAGAGTTGAAAGTCTCAAATGTAAACATGACTTTGTAAAAGCATGCTATTGTTGTCCACTGTCATGTTCAGTAAAGCTTATCAGTCAAGGTATATGCAGAACATAGTTCTTAGTCCATACTGAGTATTCATGGTGTGAAGTCTGCAGAGGAGTCTTTCATGGGACCCTTAGGCTTCATTTTTCAAGCAGTTATTTCATGTTTTGGAGTTGTATAAGAAAAAAATAGAGCATTGTAACTCAGTTTTCTCAGTCACAACACTGAGAAACACACTTTGTAACATATTTTTCAAAGCAAAGACACATATTTAAGTCTTGTATCTATTGTAAGAACACTTTTTCTCAATAAAATTTTAGTATTTTTCCTTCTTAATAGCTATTTCATTATGTGCAAATGAATGATTGATTATGTTTTTCTTATTTTTATGTTTAAACCTCAAAAGTATTGTCTCATTTCCAACACTTTTAGGCAGAAATCAATGAACAAAAACAATTAAATAAACTACCAATTGACTAAATATACTACCAATTGACAAAAATCAGTGAATAAATATGACTAAATATATGACTAAATAAAATGATTATGCAATTAATAAAAAATGTATCAATATACTACTAGTTGATAGAAATCAGTGAACAAAAACAATTAAATAAACTACCAAATTGATCAAAATGATGATTAAAATTAATGACTAAATACACTACTAATGGACGAAAATCAGTGAATAAAAATGACTAAATAAGTGACCAGTTAACAATAATCAATGAATAAATTAACGACTAAATATATCAGTGAATAAAAAATGACTAAATAAGTGACCAGTTTACAACAATCAATGACTAAATTAATGACTAAATATACTACCAAATCAATCAATCAAAACAACCAATAAATGACTAAAAATGGTTTAGTCATCAATTCGGTCACGTTATAAATGACTGGCAATAAACTACTAATGGTCACATGACCATGTTTAGTCATTTATATGCAGTTTTTAGTAGTTTTTTTAATCATACATTGTTGTTTCTGTACTAGTGAGAGTGAGGATGTTGCAGCAAAGGACGAAGAAAAGAATGTTGGAACAAAAAAAGATAATGAGGTAAATGTAGAGTTTAATTTATTTACGAAGATAAAAGTAGAGGATGTATTATCAAATTGGTGCATGGATAGTACATATTTAAATCTAGATGTTGTAGAGGATGTTGTAGGTGAAATTTAGTGGAGGTGGTCTGCAAATGCATATAAAAAAATCTGTTCAAAATTATATATGTTTGCGCACAACAATTATAGGAAAAAAAAGTATTACCCAAATTGATGTTGAAAACAACACAACTAACTAATCCAAAATTTGAAACTAAGAGTAGAAATAACACATTCAAATATGATGGTGGGTCAAAAACCATGAAATAGGATAAGAGTAGAGGGATTGTTTGGTGGAGGAGGATGAATAATAGTGGGTTGGATACCACAAAAGAGGAGAGATTTGAAGAAAGCATTTGGTGGAGGAGGACGGTTCATAGTGGAAATGAGTCCACAAGAGGAAGAAAGAAGAGGATGTAGAGTTGTTGGAAGAGAATGGCGAATGTTTCAATAAGATGTTGGAAGAGAAGAATGAAGAAATAATTTCATGTGCACCTATCACAGTGATGGAGTTTGTTGCAAATTGCTTGCGATATAAAAGAATGGTTCTACCATTCAACTCCAATTTTGTGAGCCTATGCTCACAAAACTTCCTAGCTAGCATGTTTGATGTAGGAGCATCCAGACGGATTGGCAATCTACATCAACAAAAAAAAAGGTATTTTCTTTTCATTTTTATTTTTTGCATTTTTGGTGTGGGTTAGAGCTTCAAGAGAACCTTGTGGAGTGTTTGAAGGATAAAATATTCATTTACCAATACTTGGATTTTCATTTCAAAAATCAAAGGCAAACAATGTGTTTAATGTGATTTTAAAATTATTATATATTTTCAAGGCTTGAAGGGTTTAAGGGGTCCATTGGGTTGTTAGAGGGAACTTGAAAATAAAAATTAATATTCATTTTATCAAATTTTCTACCTATAGAAGTTTTCATAAGGAAAGTGACCTTTGATATTTCATTCTTGTCTTATTGGGTGCTTAAAATGGAGGGAAAAGATAATGATTTTTGGAAAGATAATAAATGACTCCAATTACCAAAGGAGCACGACTTGGTTTTGTATTTTATTCATTTTCCAAATGCATCTACAACACCAAGGCATTTTATATGGTGAAGCAATATTACCAACACATTTTCAAAGCAAAACTATGTCTTTATTTCATTCCTTGTGAAGGAATTTTAGAGATCAAGTTGAGGGAAATGAAAGGGAAGATTTGGGTGCCACTTTTTGGTGCTTGAAAGGGGTGTAAGAATATATAAAATACAACATTTAATGATTTAAAAAGGCATCAATCAACAACAAGAAGGTTGGAGAAAGAACTTGCAGGTTGTTCGTGAGATTTGCACAAGAAAGAGCATAGAAAATCAGCTTGTGAAGAGAAGATGAATAGAAGAAGAGAAAAGGGATTTTTTAGGTGTGTTGTAGGTGTTCAAGGCAGCCATAAGAGCTGATTTATGAAGGGAAAATTCAGATTTCAGATGAGTGAAGTCAAGAAGGTTTGAAGACATGAGGATTTGAAGACTTGTAGACAAGATGTGTCTAGAAAATCTTGTAAAAATTTCTTAATTTTATTCAATGTTGAATCTTCTATATATGTAATTAATCTTGAGGAATTTTTATGTATGAATGTGTATGAACATTGAAACAAATATATTTTTTAGATTCATTTTCCATTTATATGTTAAGGTGGATTGGATGACATGTTGAGGCTACAAGATTGGGTAGTTTGATAAGACCCCCCAATCTGGATTGCATTATGTTGTGTCTAACCAATTTTTTGTATGTATGTCATTATAATTTATCATAATCCTATGTTTGAGAGCATATCTACTATTTGATGAAGGATGAGTATGATCATGCCAAAAATTCAAGATCAATTTCCTAAAATAATCTTCAATATTATTAGATCGAGGATCCCTATACATCAATACCCATTTTTTTCTACAATAATGTCATCCTTTTGACATATCTTGGTATTGTCTTTCTACTTAAGCCAATTTCACTTGAATGCAAAGATATTTGACACTTTATTGATATTTATGAACTTACAATAGAAGTGAATATAACTCTTCTTGAAATTCTCTTATCAACATATCAAGATTTATTTACCAAAGGAAGTCAAACCTTTTACAACATTTTGAACATCTTTATCACGACGTTTTTTCCTCTTTTCTATAAAATCATCACCCAACAATTGTAATGTATCTTTCATTTTGTCTTGAGTAAATATACTTGATACTAGTTGGACTTTACGAATTGTATCATACTATTTAAAATGTTTGTCAAATATTTTCTTTAAAACTTTATTCAATGACCTCTTAGTAACTTGACTAGTTGTTCAACATAAGCTTAAATTTTTGTATAGAAACTCCGACTAAATGATCTATATTTCCCTTATAATTTTTTTTCTTAGCCTCTTTAATTAGATTCATATATGTATATGTATAGGTAAGTGATTATGATCCCTCTCCAATGGTAAATAATCTATGAACTTTGATATAATCAAGAATATGTGGTTGGGCCTCCTCTGCTTTAGTATCTAAATTATGTTGGAATTCCACTTCAATTAATGTATGTTAAGCCATTACACATATCATACAAAAGAGATAAGTTTAAATATATAAGGTTTTATATATATACAACCAAAAATTACTTTTTAAATAAACTTAGTTTAGAAAAAAGCTACTTTTAACATTTTATTTTTCATTATCTTTCATATAAGATTACACAATACTATCTTTCCATATACTCTCACATCACTATACAATTAAACATATTTTTAAAAAATCACTTCCCTAATCTATCCTTTATAATCCTAAATATTTTTAAAAATAGTGGTAAAAAAATTGAAAGAGTCGAATAGTATTAACCATTTTTTTATAGTGATGCAGTAATTATTGTATATGTAACTCAAACACCTTGACATATTAGATACTCATATTAAGTACATCAAATATTCAAATGGGTCTACCTATTTAGTGGATAGTTAGAACGGTTATACTATTATGTGAATCTTAATTATTCCATGAGTTCTCATGAAAAACTACCCAGTCCCTACTGACACGCATAAACCCAAACCCGCTACTAAAAAGCTTAAGGGGAATGTGGGAGCTACTTAGACTAGTGTGGCAGCTAATCTTTGTGAGCTCAAAGATAGCCTCGCCAAGACTGCTAGCAAGCCCGCGTTGAAAATGAAAGGCAAGGAGGAAGGAAAGATTTTGAAGGAGCCTCTGAGCAAAGGTAAAAATGTGGCGAGTAAGGACTCTATGGGGGATATGGTGGTTGCGGAGACGGTGGTGATTGGTTGTGATGCCATCATTCGATGCTCTGGTAGGCTGGTCAAGAATAGCAAAAAAGTGCAAGTTAAAGACTTAGATACAAAAGAGGAGCGGTTTGACAACAAAGATAGCAGGGATGAAGAGGAGTCTGAGGGTGGGGAGGAGGAGCGTGCTAGAGGACCCAACTCCATTCATGTCATGGGAAAAGTTCAGAAGGAGGTTTCGACCTCTCAGTCTTCGGACCCGCTGGATGTTGAGCATGCTAATACCGACAAGACTGCGGTTGGAGGGGAGGAGCCCTATGTGCTGAAGGAAAGATTGGATAAATTGGACAAAAAATTATGTGGTTTGACTCACTTCACGGTTAAGCTGGTCCACTGTGTTACCAGTACCCTGTCGATAGTTATGAAGGATGAAATGGACATGAAGAAGACTGAAGACCGTCAGGAATGGGTCGGAGATGATGTTGTTAATCTCCTGTCTAAGAACTGGGAAGATGCCAGCTAGTCTGTTGTTGGTCCGTTTGCTATTGGTCCATTGTGTTTGTTTTTTGGCTTTGTTGTTTTTGATGCTTTTTTGGTCTTGAACTCTATTGGCCCTAGTGGCTCTTTGTGAAGGGTACAACATCCTGTAAATGCTGCTTACCTAATCAAAAACATATTAGAATGAACAAATAATTAACAATCCAAGAAATGATGGAATAACTACTACAAAAAACAAAAGGATGACTTAGATACACTTTTAGTCTTCACATGGAATGGCTTTGTAGTAGCCCTTAAATACACCTTCTATCTATTTGGAAACTATGATAACTAGTAGATCAAGTTTTCTCAACTGTCTTATGGAAGTGGTCAATCATTACAAGAATACACAAATAATTTTCATATTTGGTGTCCAAAACAAGTATTCAAGATTAAAATAAAAATAACATTTTAAAACTTATATATTAGGCTCGAGACCAAATAACCAACTATATATGGATTCACTACAAATCTCTTCAATTAAATAAGTTTATAGATTTGAGCTTGCAAATTTGAAGCAAAGGCTAAAGTCAAGACAAAGATAGAAGATTCAAAATATTAGAACAAGATCCAATCTAAGCCATCTAGATAGAAATATAAACTAGGAAATAACTATCAATTAAATCCATAGAAGAATAAGTAATTTTTTTAAAATGATCAAATTACTATTACAAGATTGAGAAGTGGTGTTTAGTTCATTTATCTAGCTATCATTTTGATGTAGAATGTTGTGCTTGAGAATCTACTTAAAAAAATGAGTTAGAAAATATTAGAACTATAGAAAAAACAAGGGTAAGAGAATCAAGAAAGCATAAACCTAGTGTTGTGGTGGGTATGAAAAAATTATCTAATTTCCTTGCAAACATAGAGTAAGTAAAGGTATTATTCCAGTCTTAGGTATGGATCAATGGTCAAGTAGTGCATGCCATTATTGTCAATGGAAGCTAGAAGAACCTAATTTCATATAAAGCAATTCAACTATTAAACTTACCAGTGACACCTCAACCAAAATCATACTCCATTTGATGGTTGTGCAGGATCTTAAAAACATGTCATTGAATAATGTCAACTAGTATACAACATCAAGCTTTTACAATATCACTCCATTAAAGAGGTATGCAATTTTTTACCCCTTGACTTGTAGTCTATGAATAAAATCCAAGAAATATTATAATAGATGTTGGTGATAAAACATATCACATGCTAAAGGTAGTACCTAAGTGTCACTCATCAATGCTAAATGATATAACAAGTTATATAGCTCCATTAATAAATTTATGATTTTGATGGTGAGACTTATATTTAGGAATGAATTTATAGCATAAAAAAAATTCCATAGTTCCTCCAACAACATAAATAGACTATAGCTCATTGAACAACAAGTTTGAAGAATTCAAGGATACCTTTCAAGCACCAAAGGGAGTGCCTACATAGTGTATGATAAGATGCACTATTCATTTGATTCTTATATTACCTCTACCTAATGCTTTTTAATATTTATTGGCTACTCTAAATGAATAGATAGGGTGAAGGAAGGCTTGAGATGCTAGAATGAGGTACATGTAGTCATAGATGCCTACATGTGCATAGCTTTAAACTATGCAAATAACCTCTAATATTTAGGTGCTTTGATATTTGTTTTGTATACATGTACTCTTGTTATAATTTGTTACTATTTTCTGCCCTATTGATAACCAATCTAGGAATATTTATTTTGGCTTGTGAATTTTCATTATTTATGTTTATCTCATAGTTTAATGTTAATGTTATGTTTCCTAGGTAGCTCTTTGTGTTTATACTTCCCCTATGTGTAAATATCATGTTTTATATTTTTTTTGGTTAGTGTTGAAATACTCTATATTGAAAGTCACATTCTAAGTCCTATTTTAATGTTGCTTGGATATACTGTATGTCTAAATCAAACATGTACTATTAAATTTCATTTTATTATTACCTAGTGATCTCTCCTTGATTAACATAAGCTATTGTATTTGATTGTAACATTATTCCTTTTTTATGCTGAAAAACTTTGAATAGTTTTAATATAGTTTTAAATTAAAAATAAAATAAAAATGCATTCCTTCTTTCTCTTTGAAATATTTTTGCATCCTTTATTCTTTTAATTTTTTATTCTTTTTTTTTTGTCAAATATGAACCCATAATTTTATTCTTCCTAGTTATTTTATTTCCTATTTCCTCATTTGCAAAAATACATCACAAGTAATTTTCTTTTGAATTTCTTTTCATTTTTTTTCAAAATGTGAGCTAAAACATATTCTTTCCTCAAAAAATCTCAAAAATGTGAAATATGTGAGCATAATTATTGTTTTTAGATATAAATTAATCTAGGCTCTTCTATTTATATATAAATATTTTAATATTCTTTTAATTTGGTCGAATGAACTTCATTTGAAGGTATTTGTATAGGAATATTCTAATATTTCTTCTTTTAAGTTGGTCAAAATTACCTTTATTAAAGGTATTTGCATAGTAATATTTTAATGTTTTTAAACTGAGTAAAGGACCTTCATTCAAAGGCACCTTCAAATGAAGGTGCTTGGATATTTTCAAATGAAGACACTATGGTACTTTAGTTGCTATTCCTCTTCTATTCACACAATTCTTTGAATAAATTTATGTTTCAACGCATAGGTTGGACCATGAAATTAAGCTATTGGGCCATGCAATTCTGTAGGATTTAGGGTAAGTGCATGGAAATGGGGGACACAAAAGGCATCTTAAGTGACCATTTTTTTTTTGAAATTAGGAAAGAATGATATTGGATGAGAAATTGAAGATAGTTACGCTCAAAATTTGAAGACACAACAAGAATAAGAGTTGTAGTGGTCTGAATCTACTTTCTAAACCATTAGTTTTTTAAAAAATGGTGGAGATTAAGGGGTTCAAAAAAGGGGAACACACAAACTGCTCCTTTTTCTATATTAAAAAACATAACATAGTGTCTAATGTGGTACCTCTAAGATGTTAAATTATTATAGTATTTAAAAATCGCTTCAGCGAGACAATAGCTAACACCATGTAGTTTATGCCTAATTTTTTTGCTATTTTTTTTTAATGGAGATATATGATTTTTTACTAATTTTCAAAATGGACACATTTTGAAAAACAAAAAATTGAGCATGCTCCCCCAAATTTTATAGGAAACTAATTGAAAATCATTTTTTAATATGTATAGAATAGAGTCTAGTTTATAAATATGTAATTTATTTAAAATTTTGACGAATGACTAAAAAATGATACCAAAAATACCATACATAGGTTTTTGACAAAAAATAGAGACACTAGAAAAATAAATTAAAGATCAAAACCTTAACATATTCAAAACATAAACACAATTACATGGTTATAAACTTAAGAGAGAGCTCAATGTTACTATGCAATTTTTTAATCTTGACATTGAAACACATGCAAACCTAATGAAGATCATGCTCGAGATTGTGTCATTTGTTTATAATTTAAAAAATCATGTCTTTGAATGTTGAAATGTCAATAAAACCCTTTAGGTTGGATGCCCAAGGAAATCCTAACCCTAAGGGTTAAAAATTCCTAAGGAAAATAATAATGTGAGCATGGTCTATCACACTCATGTTATTGTTTGCATTAGGTTCCCATAATGTGAGCATATTATAACATTCTTGCGTTATTGTGAAGGAAAAATGTTCTCCCTCACCTTCTCTCTCTCTCTCTCTCCCACTCTATATCCTCTCCCTCCTGCCATCTCTGTCCCTCCCTCCCTTGAGATCTAGACCTATCTTTCTACCTCTCCCTCCCCCTCTCTCTCTTTGTCTCTCTTTAAATCTCCACATCTCTCTAGTCCTATCTCTCTACCTCCACCTCCCTCCTTCCCTTTATATTTATCTCTATCTCACCTCTCTCTCTCCCTATCTTATTCTCTCTCACATCTCTCTCTCTCTCCCCTCACTACCTCTCCCTCCCTCCTTCCCTCCCCTTCTCTCTCTACCTCTCTCTCTCTCTCCCTCCTTTCCCTCTCTCTATCTCACATACATACCTCTCTACCCCCCCTTTTTCTCTCTCCACATTATCTCTCTCACCTCGCTATCTCTCTCCCCTCACTACCTCTCCCTCTCTCCAGGCTCCAACCCTCCCTCCATCCCTCTACCTCTCCCTCCCCATCAACCCTCATCTCCTCTTCTCTATATCTCCCTTTCCCTCTCTTCCTCACTCTCCCTCCCTCCCTCTGGGTTTTGTAATAGGGTTTAGGGTTTACAATTGATGATGGAGGGTTGATGGTGACACCTACTTCTCTCTCCCTCCATCTCTCTCTCTCTCTCTCTCTCTCTCTCTCTCTCTCTCCTCTCTCTCTCACCTCTCTACCTCCTAACTTCTCTCTCTCTCTCTCTCCATGTCTTCTCTCTCCCACCTCTCTATATCTCTCCCCTCACTACCTCTCCCTCTCTCCCTCTCTCTCCCTCTTATCTCTCTCTCATCTCTCTCTCTCATCCTCTTCCTCAATTTTCATTCCCCTTTATTTCTCCCTCTCCCTCTCTTCCTCTCTCTTCCCCTCTTCCTCCTCCTCTCGCTCCTATTTAATGGAGCAGTTTAGAGTTTAAGGATTAAGGTTTAGGTTTGGGGTTTGAATTCGACATGGAGGGGTTGAGGGGTGTTACTTACTCACCTTCCTCAACCCCTCTCTCTCTCCATTATCTACTTCTCCTCCTCCCTCCCTATCCTCCCACCTCTCTCTCTCTCTTTCATTGTATCCTCTCTCTCACTTTTCTATCTTTCTCCCCTCACTACCTCTCCCTCCCTCCATCACTTTATTTCTCTCTCTCCCTCTCTCTCTAAAGAATTCATAGTTTAGGGTTTAGGGCCTAGGGTTTATAGTTTAGGGTTTATGATGAAGGGTTTAGAGATTAATTTTATTTTTTTAGGTTATAGTGTTAAATTAAATTAATGTTAAGTTTTATGGTTTAGAAAATAGTGTTTAGGGTTTAGGGTTTATGATGGATGGTTTAGAGATTAAATTAAATTTTATAGGTTTTAGTTTAAAATTTAATGTTAGGTTTTAGGGTTTAGGTCTTAGGGTTTATAGTTTACGGTTTAGGGTTTATGATGGAGGGTTCAACGTTGAGGGTTTAAGGATTAAATTTAATTTATAAGGTTTTAGTGTTAAAAATTATTAATTTTCTAGGTTTTAAGGTTTATGGTTTAGTGTTTAGGGTTTATGAAAAAGGGTTCAAAATTAAGGGTTTAGGGATTAAATTTAATTTTTAACCTGTTTTAGTGTTAAAAATATTAATGTTAGGTTTTAGGGTTTAGGGCCAAAGATTTAGGGTTTACAATTTGGAATATAGTGTTTAGAATTTAGGGCTTAATGTTTAGGGTTTAGGGTTCATGGGGTTCATGATGGAGGGTTGAGGGTCTACCTCTCTCTCTCTCACCTCTCTTCCTCTCTCTCCCGCCATCCTTCCCTCTCTACTTACCTCTTCTTCCTTCCCTCCCTACCTACCCATCTCTCCCTCTCTTCTCTCTCTTTGTCTCTCACCTCTCTACCTTCCTCCCCTCTCTACCTCATACTCTCTCTCTCCTCACTATCTCTACCTCCCTCCCTGCCCAACTCTACCTCTCCCTCCCTCCATCACTTTCTCTCCCTCTCTCCCTCTCTTCATTTCTATCTCTCCTCCCTCTCTCTAGATTATTCATGTTTTAGGGTTTAGGGCCCAAGGTTTAGGTTTTAGGGATTATGATGGAGGGTTTAGAGATTAAGTTTAATCTTTTAGGTTTTAGTGTTAAATTATTAATTTTAGATTTTAGGGTTTAGTGAATAGTGTTCATAGTTTAGGGCTTAGGGTTTAGGGTTTAGGATTTGTTACTTGGAGGGTTCAACATTGAGGGTTTAGGGATTAAATTTATTTTTTAAGGTTTTAGTGTTAAAAAATATTAATTTTAGGTTTTAGGTTTTAGGGTTTAGGGTGTGGAGCTTACGGTTTAGGGTATTTGATTTAGGGTTTATGATGGAGGGTTCATTGTTGAGGGTTTAGGGATTAAATTTAATTTTTAAGGTTTCAGTGTTAGATATTATAAATGTTAGGTTTTAGGGTTTATGATTTAGGGTTTTGACATATAGTAATTAGAATTTAGGGCTTAATATTTAGGGTTTAGGGTTCATGATGAAGGATTGAGGGTCTACCTACCTCTCTTTCACCTCTTCCTCTCTCTCTCTCCTTCCCTCTCCCTCCTTCTCACCCTCCCTCCCTCCTCTCACTCCCTCTCTTTCTCTTCTCTCTCATTATTTATGGTTTAGGGTTTAAGTCCTAGGGTTTTTTAGGGTTTAGATTTTATTGTTAAATTAGTAATATTATGTTTTAGGGTTTACTGAATAGTGTTAGGGTTTAGGGTTTATATTTTTTTTTTGGAGAGTTCAATGTCGAGGGTTTAGGGATTAAATTTATTTTTGTAGGTTTTAGTGTTAAAAATTATTAATGTTAGGTTTTAGGGTTTAGTGTTTAGGGTTTAGGGTCTAGAGTTTAGGGTTTAGCACATAGTGTTTAGAGTTTAGGGTTTAGGGTATTTGATTGATGATGGATGGTTTAGGGTGGAACCTACCTCTCTCTCACCTCTCTATCTCCCATCTCTCAAAAAGTTGCAAAAGCATCATTTACATTCAATGAAAAGTTATCAAAAACCATATTTTATGTTTTGTATGTCGTGGGCTAAATTGATTGTCCCAACATGTTCGAGTGGGTAGGTGAAAAATAGGGAAGGCCTCTATTTTTTTCCTAGTACAATTGATCATTCCGGGCTACACTATTCCAATGTAGTCTCTTAAGAGCCCTAAGTGCAAAAAACTGCCAAACTATGACATACTGGTTTTTAGAATATGTGGCACCTATGAATGTTCTCTATGAACTTACAGGTGCACATAGGGTCCCTCCATGATAGCCTATCTCATTTTTTAAAATTTCTAATTCATTTGATCATGGAAACAATGTTTTAGAAGTTGCAAAAATCGTCATTTGTATTCAATGAAAAGTTTAGGCAGCCATATTTTGCATTCGGTGCATCGTGGGGATAAAATGAATATGCTAACACATCTGTGTGGGTGGGTGAATGCTAGGAAAGACCCTATTCTTCACCCTAGTTATTCTGATCATTCCAAGATGCACTATTCAGGCCATTCTCTTAAGATCCCTAAGTGTAAAAACCTGTCAAAATATGACAAACTTTTTCTCAGAATTCGTGGAACCTACATATGTTTTGTCTAAACCTATAGGTGGATATGGGGTCCCTCTACAATATCCTATATCGATTCTAGTCAATTGAACACAATTTGACCATTCCAATAATGATGAATTCTTCCAAAATATATTAGTTGAGAGTAGTGTAATGGTGAAAACATATATTTTTAAAATTATATGTATCATGGGGTACAACAGACACTACTAACATGTCGATATAGGTGGGTCAATCCCTCAAGATACCTAGATTCTTATTTTCTCATGGACAACACAAAGCTATCCTATTTCTGAATATTACATCACTACTCTTTATGACTTAATAACAACCATAATTAACTATTTTTTCTTATTTTTGTGGATATAATGGCAACCCATCGTTAGATCTTGGTGTGCACTAACCGCTCTTTATAAGTAATCAATCGTAGTAAGCAACTCTTGTTGCATGCTTACTATTATTTTTCTATAGAAAAAAATCCATCTTTGTGACAAATTTCCAAGCACAACCATATCATGACAAAACTCAAACTATGTACTCAATGGATCCCATGAAACTGTGGTTTCTATTTTCTATCTAAAAAATAATCTATCATAACCATGTTTGGCACAAAGATTCCTTGAAATGTAATGTAAAGTTTGATGTTCTCAAAACCTTAAAGACAATTCTTTCTTCTTCATGTGTGACCTTGAAAAGAACTTCTCAATAGTCTATCTCATTGCTGTTGGGATATGGTGTTGTACACCATTGCATAAAATGATTTATTATATTATTGTAATTAAATAATTATTTAGTTGTGATGCACCTTGGTGGTGTGAATAATCACAATAGGTAATTATTTGGGGTCCACTTGATGTTGTATTGTAACATTGTATTATTATTTAATGTGTGGGAGACATGTGATAATAATTTAATATTGGGGAAATATTAAATTAAGTGATGTCTTAGTACGCAATATTAAATAAGGGGTTCGTGGTTTTGTATTCACATAGTTTTGTGGTTTAGGTTGGCTGAGTGGGTTGGCTGTCATTATTGAGACTTCTTGAGGAGTGCATTTGTGAAGCATGACATGGGATGTGTGGACTCATGCTTGGACACATGAGAATACATTGAAGGGCTTGATGCTTTAGAGGTATTCATTGCAACTCTTGTATTGCTTTATTGCTGAATAATATGGAGTATGGATGCTTTTGGAGGCTGGGTTTTTCCCTCTTGAGGGTTTTCCTAGGGTATATCTTGTGGCTTGTCTATTTGATCTATTGATTTTGGAAACTTGTATGCACGTTTATCTCTCATGGGTTATGTAGGAAATGATTTAAGATTGTGGGTTTGAATGCTATATTTCCTAACAAGTGGTATCAAAGCTTTCATGGTTGAAGAATTTTTGTTATAACCCTAGTTTGAGAGTTTTTTGCAAAATAGAAGCCATGGAAATGCATGTAGAGTTTGAGGCATTACAAGATATGGAACACATGTTGCAAGTGTTTGTATGCAGATTTGGGCTTTTGGGTTGTTAAGATTTGTTGGGTTTATTGCAGATTTGAAGTTTTTAAAATTTGGGTGAAAATGAGTTTCTTGGTTTGAGTTTGTATATGAGGGTTTTGTAGGGGAAATTTCATAGATGACCTCTTGAGACAAAATGGATCTCATGGTTGGATTCAGGTTGGCCAAGAGACAAATTTTGGCATAAAATTTGACCTATTTTGAAAAAGTTGAAAAAATACAAAAAATTTCTAGTCACAACTCAATTTCGCCATGTGCAGAAAATATTATTAGAAAAATATAAAATCCATCCTTGAAAAAAATTCCATGGAAATATTTTCGTCACAGGTCTACAAAAATAAATAAAAACCAATTAAAAAAGTCATATTGAAAAATTCTTTGAAAAACCATATAGGGAGAGGGCCCAATAGTCGTAGTAACTTAATCCTCAAGGCTTCTAATTATCCTACATCAAAATTTCAAATCACTCCCAATTTTTAGCAGTAGCCTTGGCAAGTTCTCTGCTTATAACTAAGGTTTCAAGGCCACATCATCAAATATGATGCCACATCAACATGCTTTTTGTCAAGGTGTCCAAAAAGGCCCCAAAAAATAGTGAGACCAATTCTCATGCATTACATCATGAGTAGTTGAGCGCTGATGTGGTATCACATGATTGGTTGCTTTTTAGATCAAAAGCATACATTTTGTTTAATTATGGGTAGTCAAATCACAACTATTGGACATTATATAAATGACTATTGGGTATTATATTTACGACAGTGAGGTGACTATTGACCATGACCTAATTATTGGGTCCTCTCCCCTATATATATATCACTTTTTGTGGGAGAGGGCATGATATGAGGTCCCTAGACCCGGACCGGCCCTTGCATAGCCCTATCACATGGGCGTACTCTTCTACCAGCCCGTGACTATTTTCCACCGCCTATGAATTAAAAAAACATGTCGGCCTTTGTTTGATTTAAAAGTTAATATGGCCGAAGTTCTTTAAAGAAGGCTTTTAATATTTAAAATGGAAATTAAATCATTTCTAACCGCCACCTCCTTTTCATTAATTTTTAATGTTTTAATTTTTTTAAAAATTTAAAAAATCCGCTAGCTTTAATAAAGTGAAAGAAAAACTAAATTGATTTTTGGAGTGGGGTCCACCTTGATTTGCCTTTATAGCTAGATTGAACAACTTTTACTCCGTGAGGCATAACTTTCACCCACAATGTTAGATTTTTGACTTCTTATAGTTGTTGGAAAGTTGGTTTCGAGCACTACGCAGTGGCATAGGTGTGGTTTCCTGATTTTTCCATTTTGACATGTTTTTGGGGCCTGAAAGTCAAATGTTCTCATTTGCATGGTTTTGGTCATAACTTTTGCATACAAAATCGGATTTTTGATTTTAAAGAGGCATTGGAGAGCATTTGCAGTGTAACACAGTGGTTTAGATTGTTTATCAGTTTGAGGAACAGGTTGAGTTTGGTACTTGTTTGATCGCCTGTAGGTACTTTAGATTCGGGGTGTGATTGTGTGAGCATCCAGACGAGTCAAGAGGTGAAACCTTAAGGGAGTACATGTTTTTATATATTATTTATGATGCTATAGTTGATTATCAGATTAGTGCTTCCAGGTATAGGTTTACAGGTGTTTTTCAAAGTTGGGACTTTGATGGTGACAGGTACATAGGTTATCTTCGGTTTTGAGGATATTGTTAGACATGATGACTTGGTAGTGTTAGATTGGTTTGTAATGTTTTGATGGCGGTTGTATGTATTTTCTTGGCTTGGAGATCTTGGTTTACTTGTATGTTACTAAAATTGCAGTTGAGTGTGTGTAGACCTGGATGATCTTCATGGAGGAGATGCTAGTCATGATGCCGTGTTGAGCTCGTATCACGGTTCAGTGGGAGTTGTTGGCAATAATGTGGATGCATCATTGGTATGATTATTTTCATGTGATTGGAGATATGTTTTCTTGTTTTAGAGTATGTTTGATATTATGTCATGGTTTAATCTTGATGTTAGCTTAGAGTTTTGGCATGATATGGGTTCTCTTGAGACTAGGATGTATGCATTGGTGCATATGATCTCCTCGGAGGAGATGGTTAGATCATATTGTCATGATAGGTTCCTGATTCTGTGGTTGGAACTTTGACATTGATTATGGTAGTTCTCTTTGTATTGGGTGCATTGATCATTTGCTTGATTACTTCATGATGGTGCTATGTTGCATTTGGAGTTTGGCATGGATTGATTGGTTACAAGTACTCATGAATACTTGGAGACGTAGGTGATGGTTGGAGTTCTCTTGTGTTTAGAGACATTTGCTTGAGACCGTTACTCTTTGGAGGTTTTAGCAAAAAGACCAAGGAGCTTTCACCTGGATATGAACGTGAGTTCATGATGGACCAATAGAGGAGATTTTTCTTGGAGTGAGTCATGATGGCTTGGTTATCCTGGAGGAGCATTCTCATTTCCCACTCTTGGTCTACTTGGAAGGTTATGATTTGAGAGGTATTTTCCCATTATATCTTTTAGATGTGTTATGTTTTGTGCTTTGTTTCTCATGGGATTGAGTTGATTCATGGTGATTTATTATGGATACTCATTTGAGGATAGTTTATAATGAGTTTATATGCTTTCTATTTCATAGATATGGATCTTGAGCTATGGATAGTTAGTTCTGGAGGATTCATTTTGAGGGATGTTATGACATGGTTATCTCCTTGTGCATTTGAGTTTATAATATAATTCTTTGATGAGGATTGTTAGGAGATGGTTTATGGGTTTATTTGTAGTTTTGGATATGGTTAAGTTACTATGAGTTTGATCTTCTTGATTAGAGAGGATAACATCCATGTTGGAATTGTTACATTGATTCATATGTTGTACTTGATCTATGAGATTGGGTGTTGTGGATGTTGTTGAGGCTTTTCATTTGGGTTGTTTAGGAGATCATACTTGACACATCAATACACTTTTGAGGTATTGGTAGGAGGACATTATGGTTTACAGGTTTCTCTCTTCATGGTTCCTTCTTGGATGTTCATGTTTGGGGAGGATGGTGGCAACATGTTGTGAGAGATTATGCAGCTCTTTGGGTTGTATGTGTGGATCATTGTTATTGTTCTTAGTACTTCATGCTTTGATTTACTTATCACACCTTGATGTATAGTGTTGATTGGTAGATTTTATATGCTTTGATATTACCTATGTAGTGGGAGTTCTTGGATATGTATGTTCTTCATTGACAGGTTTGATATAGGGAGCTTGTGATTGCAGTTTACAGGTTGCATATGTTCTTGGCATGAGTTTTCTGATGTGTTGATACCGTGGAGGTATGGATGGTTGGATGTATTAGTATGTGTTGTGGATGCTATTTTTTTGATTATGTGGTTTTTTTAGTTGACAAAAACTTGGTTAGAGCCTTTGTTATCACTTGGATTTTATGCTTGTGCTCATGGATTGGTGCATCTTCACCTTGGCATGTTCCTTTTCTTCCATAGGTGGAATGTTGGAGGATGAGAGGAGTTATTTCTTGAGATGGTGGTCACTTTGTTCTTATTGCAGGTATCTTGATGGAGCACGAGAGCATGCTGGAGATTCATGTGGTTTCATGTATGGCTATGATGATGTATTTCATGTATTGATTCCTTATGAAATGAATACAACAAGTGGGAGAATGTTGGGATATGGTGTTGTACACCATTGCATAAAATGATTTATTATATTATTGTAATTAAATAATTATTTAGTTGTGATGCACCTTGGTGGTGTGAATAATCACACTAGGTAATTATTTGTGGTCCACTTGATGTTGTATTGTAACATTGTATTATTATTTAATGTATGGGAGACATGTGATAATAATTTAATATTGGGAAAATATTAAATAAAGTGATGTCTTAGTACCCAATATTAAATAAGGGGTTAGTGGTTTTGTATTCACATGGTTTTTTGGTACATGGTTTTCACCTTATCGCTAGTTGTACTTTGTGTGAGCTTGTGTCTATAAAAGAAAACACATGTGTAGTGGTTTAGGTTGGCTGAGTGGGTTGGATATCATTATTGAGTCTTCTTGAGGAGTTCATTTGTGAAGCATGGCATAGGATGTGTGGATTCATGCTTGGACACATGAGAATGCATTGGAGGGATTGATGCTTCTAAGGTATTCATTGTAACTCTTGTATTGTTTTATTGCTAAATAATATGATGGAGTATGGATGCTTTTTGAGGCTAGGTTTTTCCCTCTTGAGGGTTTTCCTAGGGTATATCTTGTGTTATCTTGTGGCTTGTCTATTTGATCTATGCATTTTGGAAACTTGTATGCATGTTTATCTCTCATGTGTTATGTAGGAAATGATTTAAGATTGTGGGTTTGAATGTAATATTTCCTAACAATTGCCTCTCCAATACTTAGCATGCCAATGCTCAATGATGACCATAGGTCAACAAAATAAAATATTAACACAAAGATAATGTATCACCACAACATCAAATACTTTACAATAAATAAAAAAGATATTCAAAATGACTTGGAACTCACTACCACTATTTTCATGGTGGGTATATTTGTTTTGAAAGAGGAAAAAATGGGTTTTACAGGGGACCTCAAACCACAAAGTTTACAAACTAAAGATAAGATCGTTAAAGATAGAAAAGTAAAAGGTAAACAACAACAAGAAAAATCCACAACCACCCGGCGCCACATAACCAAAAAACAAGACAAAAAATGCCAACAACTAAATTTGGGTCTTTAATAAATCCATTAGTCTCAGCTTCCAACTCGTTCATATCCTGAACCCCCCTCTTTAAAATTTGAACCATCTGGGTAGTAGGGGGAAATTTCCTTTTAAGGTTGGCATGGGTCCTTTTCAAAATACCTTGGTCCTCATTCTTGCTTTCCTTTTTCTCTTCTAGATCAACAACCAGCGAGCCCTGTTTCATTTTTTCCAGCTTTTCAGACATAGCATTGATGATGATGGCATTGTGCCTAGCCATTTTATGGTTTTGTTCCACCATGATTTTCATGTTGTTTTTAATTTTGACCATTTCAGCTTCTAGAGACTTGTATTTATCCTCAATGTCACCTTCTCCCATTCCAGTACTGTTCTTTTTTTGTTTTCCTTCTTGTTGCTAAGAGCGGCCAGCTTCAGTTCCAACTCCTTTGACTTGCTATACAGAGCCCTATTTCTTTGATTAAGATCATTAATTTCTTGATAGGACAATTTCAAAACCCTGAAAATGTCACTAATGCCATTTATTGTAGAGGAAAGAATGTCACCAGACTAAACTCGGTCTAATATAAGGTTAACATCATCTGGGTTGGGGTAGCTAGGAAATCTGGTACCAGCAGCTCTGAAAGAGGTAGGAGCGAAGGAACATAATTTCTGCTAGCTTCAAGGTTCTCATCTTTGTCTTCCAAGGAGTCTGTAGAGTAGGAAACAAACTTATTGGTATGGGAGCCCTTGAGAATAGGATTCTTTAAGGGGACAGGGAAGTCGAGGTAGGTCTCAAGGTTAGCTTTAGCAAGCTAGGGTTTTTTAGGTAGGGTTTTCTTACTAGACATCTCAGAGGACGGATGGGCTTCAACAATTCTCTACTGGTAAGGCTAATTCTCTAAACCCCCACTATTTGTATCATAGTTCTCAGATGTCATGGAGGAAATAGGTTTGGATAAAGCCAACATACTTTGATAGTGTTCATATATTAACCTAATAAGACCAGGATGAAGAATAGGGTATCTCCTGGGATTTTTCTTATGGTCCTCAAGGCTATTACTCAACAAACATAATAGGTAGTGAGGCAGAGAAATTCGTACCTTATGGCGAAAGTGGTTAAGAATGGAAAAATGATGACCATACACTCTAGTAAATCTCTCGTCCAGGGTGATATACTCCATTATAACATGAAGCACCTTTCTCCACAGTTCCTTGATGGTGTCTCCATAGTGCCTTGATGGTGTCAATTTTGAAGTAGCTATTGGAAATTTTTACCAGTTTCAATTTCTCCTTATCCTTCTTAGGAAATCTAATGACCACCTCATGAGAAAAACTTCTGTCATGATAAAACTTCACACCCTCTGTGGACATTCCAATAACCTCCCCTATAATTTTTTCATCCAACTTCACCTTTCTCCCAAAGAGAATTATTTCACCATTGTTCTAGTTCTTCTCGAAGTAGTCCGTGGCCATAATATCAGGCCCATGAATTTTTTCCAAAAATGGAACCAACCCACCTTTTACAATTTGCTTCCAGACCTTATCATTCCTCATGTGAACCTTAGCTTTTTGGCTCAACTCTTTTCCTGTCCCCGCCATTTTATTTTGCACCTTTCTGTAGACTCTACCAGTGTCAAGCACCTGTTGCAGAATTACGCAACTATTCCTATGCACCCACAAAGCGTGCCACTTTTTCTTCTTGTCTAAGTAATATGACGCGGCCCCATAAAATATCTTGATTTTGATGTACTTGGCCCCTTTCCCTTTAATCATTAAATGTATTTTCCTCTTTTCCATGCATAACATCATAATCTAGTAAGGCCATGACTTCAGTTTTCAAGTCCCTACAATTCTGCCACATGTTCAATCCTTGCTTCCTAACCCCTTCATTCATAAAGTAATATGCCACGCTGTTAGCTTCCCTATAGATGTGTGATAATTTTATTTTTTCAAACTCGTCTAGAATAGACTTTGCTTCATTAATCCAATTCTTTATCGACCAAGAGGGTGGGGTCCTTCTTAAGAGACAATCAACGATATTCTTAGAATCCCCTTCTAGCCATAAATTTTTTATATTAAAATTATGAGCTACTTTAAAACTTGAAAAGCTTCTATAGCCTCTGCCACATGGTTGGTTTGATGATCTAGGTATATGGCCACAACTACCATAAAATTACCATTTGAATCCCTTAATACACCTCCACTTCTGGCCATGCTCAGATTACCCTTCGCAATGCCATCAAAGTTGGCATTATACCAACCATTTGGAGGAAAGGTCCAGCACACACCCTCCCTACTTTTCTTGGCTGGCTTGGAATCTAAATAAATTTCCACTTTAATATTCCAATCCTTTGCTATCATTAAATCATAGGGAGTGCACACCACTGCTTCAAGATTAAGAGATTTTTGAGGAATCACATTGAAATTTTCCTTTATAAGCCTAAATTTTTTCTCAAAGACATTATTCTCTAACATATCCTTATCCCTGAAAATTCTATTATTATTTTCTTTCCACACTCCCCAAACAAAAAAATGGAATATGAAAGCCCATAACCATCGAATGAAGGGATTTTGAGTAGGGGCTTTCCATTGTAAAAAAAAATCTTCAATGGTTTGGGGGAACAATGAAGAGATATTCTAGAGGGGTAACAATTTCCTAGATTAAGGAAACAAAATGTGAGGTGAGAAACGTGGTTGGATGACTACCACCTAAGTGCAGGTGTAATATCCTGGCTGGGGACTTGAAATCCCCGCTTACAAAGATTGTCCACCTAGGCACCTGGCCTGGGGCATAATCCAAGAAGATATTGGACTCCTTTAGGAGTCAAGGTTACAAAGATTGGGTATATTTGTTACATACACATGATATCACTAATATTTTTTGGATCTACTCTTGATTTCTTCATGAAAAATAAAGGTACATAAAGATGACACCCACAACATGTTCCTATAAAAACTATGCCAAAAGAGATGATGGTATTAGAGAAGAATGATAAATTTATAAGAGGAATCATACAAAATGCCTCTTGTAAATAGATGATGATGATGTGCATGGTGGGATAGTGCTACATGTATTATCAAGAGTATGAATCACTATTGTGATTAATGCATTTTTATTGCAAATAAATTGATGGACTAGATGTACTTAAAGGGAAAAACCTTACTATAAACCTAAAGTTTATGTAGTAAACCTAAAGTTTATGTAGTAGGAGTCAAAGGGTGAAAAGGTAATTCATATTCATGGCACCCCTTGAGATTCAACCTTATATATTATTGATAACTATATAGTTTATGAGCCATGTTTCTCATTGAGTAGATAGAGTACATGCCTAAGTGGATGTTGGGGAGGTCACAACTATTTGGGGAAATATTTAGGTATATAGCAAAGTCCTCTAGTGTTTTTATTTTTTGTAGAGTAGGAAAAGTGATCCTAGATCTAAATAGGATTAACTTATTTTCAATTTGACTCCACATTCGAATAAAAGCCAACTAGGGTTGATGATTGGCTTCCTGCCACAAGGGAAAACCAATCTCTTAGGATTTGTGTTCTCTTGAGTTGCAAATATGAAAAGTTTTATGTGTTTAACAAGCTTATTTGACATAAAACCTAGATCTAAAAATGTTATTTATCACATAAATGAAAACAAAAACTGACAAAACAAACCCAAATCTAGAAAAGGCATATATTTATACACTTTTCATCAAAATTTGAAACATAATTTTTTGGTCAAGGGCATGGGTGCCCTTGACTGTGATATAAGATTCTAGATTTACAAACTTCTAAGTTGTAAGGTACAAATATACACTGTGTTTTTCCTATAGCTTTCTATTGAAAAAATCTTTGGATCTGACATACACACATGAAAAGAGGGTGAAAGTTTGTGCTATCTAGGGGCTTTCCTGTCAAACCTAATTTTTTCTTTTTCCACATCCATGTACAAAAATTGATGATGATTAAGAGGGAATGCCCTAGGTTGGGCAGAGGAAAAACAATAATTGATTGAAATGATAAAATATAATTGACAAGATTAACTTTGGTATGATATCCTTGATGAAGTGATGCCACACCACAAGTTGCCACAACTATTGATTGATAGATTCCTTGATTTATTTATAGACCTGAAAGAGGTTAGTCTACAAAACATAATAGATTTCTATAGATAACATGTAGAGGATAACTCAATACATATTCATAATTTGATCATAGTAGCTCCTTGTTCATAATCATCTCTTTTCTAATGTTCAAATGAAAATAAACTTGTTTATAGATGCATCTCGATTTATATTTTCGAATATAGGTTGAACTAGGATCTTTTTAATTCTCCAAAGATTGACATTAAAGTTAAAATTTAAAATAGGTCACCTTTAAGGTCAAGGGCACCCATGCCCTAGACCAAGTGTTTTTTCCCAAATTTGTTAGGATGTTGAGTATTTAAATGAATTTTATTAATCCGACCTCGAAACAAATAAATTAGTATTATAATTAATCTTGTAAGTAAAATAGGGTGCCAAGATAGTGTGAATTTTTTAGGGGTGACAATTTACGACACTACATTTAGCCCCCAATTTAGTGAAATTATGATCTCACATTCATACTCACACTAATGGAATAAATTCTTCTATCAAAATTCTAAAGAGACAAAATGACACCAAGTTGAGGGGTGTACAAACACCCAACTCAAGATCCTATCAATCCACAATGTTAAGAACAACATGCACCCAAGAGAAACCAAGATTCAATCATACATAAAAGCATACACAAAACATTCATAAAGCAAACACAATGCATTCAAAGAATACATGAAGAAAAAACATGAAATAAACAAAGAAAACACATGAAATACATGAACCAAACATACAAAAGACACAAGGAAAACACATAAAGGACACAAGGAAAACACATAATCAACACAATGCAAACATAATATGCATAAAATAAAACATAAAACATAAGGGTAGTATGCTAAAAAATATTTGAGTCGGTAAGGTAAAGAGACCTCAATCTTAAATTTGTCTCTAATACAAAATGTCATCCATCAAATAGTATGTTAGAATAAATGGTGCTCTCATAAGTATCAAAAAGTTGCATTATTTTGGATCACTCATGAGCTACATAGATCCACTAGCTAGCAAATTGCATTATGCTAGGTGCCCATGCTTTATGATGGATTTCATAGGGCTAGCAAGCTGCGTTATGCTAGTTTACTCATGAAACACATGGCTCCACTGTCAAGCAAGTTGTGTTATAATAGGTGGCCATGTAAAAAGGTGGTCATGTTCATGAGTCAACAAGTTGTGTTATGCTAAATCCATGGACTATCTTACAAGTCATGCCTTAGGGAGCACATAAAAGTTGAATGTCACAGGAGACAAAAAAATGCTTAATGTCACAAGGGACGAATTGATAACCACACCTCAGAGGGGAGGGAATTATAAACACCACCACCACCAAAGGGGCATGTCAACAAGTCCAATCTCACAAGATGTCAAATGAAAATGGATAGGGTGATATGCCCCCCCTTAAAATGTCAAAATACTTGCTATGTTGATATTTTAAGGAAAAGAATGGGGGAAGAAGGGATCCTCAAGAAGGATGAACACCTCCAAAACTAGCTATCCTTCCCCCCCAAGTGTAAAGGAAAAGACAACTATGCAAAATACTATCATGTTGCCACCATAGAGAGAAATATATTTGCATGTAAGATTGTACCACCATGAATGGCAATGAGCAAACATATGAAGCTAAAAATTCCACATAGTGAGGAATAACGCCATAGAAGAGATATCCATTATTTAGAATAATTAGGTGCATCAACACATGGAAGAGAACCACAATCAATAAGTTGCATTTTATTATCCAAGGCTTGACCTTCATTAGTAGAATGATCATGCACTCAATGATATGCACAAAAGAGCTATTCTTATCAAATTTCTTATGCATTGGAGGAGGAAGAGTAATCAAGTAGGATTTTAGAAGCCTTGAAAAAATATTCTCTTGCTTCAATAAAGGATAAGGAGTATGATACAATCCTTTCTCTTCTGAAGAAAAGTTAGCTTGCTTACCAAAACATGTTATAAATATAGTAGATGATGGGGGATGAGATGTAGATGAAGGAGAAGGTTGAAAACCTAAACCTCTTTTTGCAAGGTACAACACATAATTCACATGATCCTTAACTCCCTATTCCATGTTTCCATTATATCTAGAATTTTAGAAAGAATTTTAAATCCAAGCCCATAACACTTTTCCAACTCAGATGGAGGAATCTTGTCTAAATGATTATGAGAAGAATCGATTATTTTGCACAAATGAAAATCATTTTAAGGTGTTGAAATATTAGGATTAGATATTGCTAATACACAAGGGACAAAGGCTAAAGATCCCCCAACACCATCATGGGACAATGTTTTTGTATTTGTTGATCTATAAGAAGATTGAGCAAATGAAACAAAAAAATCCTTAGGTTTAGATTGTGAGATTTTGTCTCCTCCCACAAAGGGTGTAAAATATAATGAACCCCAATCATAATCAAAACACATACTTGAAGATGAAGCATTATTTTGATCATTATTTATATTTTGAGAAGAGGAATGACAAGATTGTGTTGAAACAATCTTTAACTCTTTAGGCTTTGATGGCGAGATTTTATACTCCCCAATGAAAGTGGATGTAAAATATAACAAACCCTAATCATCGTCAAAGTGCACATTCATATTATCATAATCATAGAAAGGAAATGGTTCCACTTTTGAGGATGGAGTCAAAGTACTAAGAGAGTTGGAAGTGTTATGTTTGGCTTCGACTTATAAATTACAACCTTTTGTATCCACTTTAATCACATATATCTTGTTATTGTATTTGTATATTATTGTATGGTGAAGAGTAGGCATGAATCATTTCATGACATGAATCCATGGTATACCAAGAAGAATATTGTATGAGAGAGTATCCAACATGACATGGATAAGGATAGGCAAAGTCACAGGTCCTTCCTTAATAGGAAATGTTATTGTTCCCAATGGTTGCCTACCAACATTATCAAAGCTATGAATATAAAGATTATCAGGTTTTATGAGAGTCTTACCCACATGAAGTTTTTGTGAAAGGTCAATGCTACACAAATTAAGGCTTGATCCATTTTCAATAACAGTACGTCTAACCCTAGTTTTATTAATGAAAACAAATATCATTAGAGCATCATGTTTCTTTTAAGTTTCAAGAGGAGGTAATTCATGTTGAGGGAATGTAATATTCAAGTTTTTTGTATTCATGCTATCTAACAAGGCTACTACATCATTTGGTTTAACAAAAGGTGGTAAAAGATCTCTGCAAAGCCTCTTGGAGCATACCATGGTAGCTAGGTGAATTTTGAATTAAATCCCAAAGAGAGAACTTAGTTGGAGTATTATGAAGTTGCACAATAAGGTCTTACTCTTTGTTGCTATGTTGAGGAAGATGAGGTGCAGGGGGAAGATATGGTCAAGGAAATGAAATGGAGATTGGAATTTGATAAATGGTTGTTTATTAGTTCAAGTGTTATATGTGTGAGCAACCACATGATAACTTGGTTTCTACGACACATCTTGGTATACATGTTTACTTTGAGTGAGTTATTTTACAAATTTTAGGACATGGCCAAGAGGTTTAGACTAGTTTGATGGAGGTCCAATAATAAGGGAAGACACAACTTGATAGAGAGGCACATGAGGAGGGTATATAATTAGTTGTGCATTTACAATTTCAAATGAGGACTATTTTTTAACAATATCTTATCAATGGGGGATCAATGGTTGCATCCTCTTGCCCCAAGATATCCTCACAAGTAGAGGATATATTGGGAGAGAGGAAAATGCGAGTCTCATGATTATCAATGATTACATCCTCATGCACCAAGATATCCTCACAAGTAGGAGAGATATTGGGAGTGGGTAAAACATGAGTTTCATGATTATCTATGATTGCATCCTCTCGCACCAAGATATCCTCACAAGTATGAGAGATATTGGGAGAGGGAAAAACACGATTGCTTGAAGAATGAAGATTAGGTAAAGTGATGTTAATATATGTATCAATGATTTTATTCTTTTGTATCACGATGTTTTCACAAGTAGGAAAAATATTGGTTGGTTGAAGACTGACGTATATCCCTTTTGACGACATGGAATGTGGTTCGGGGTAGTGCCCTAATTATTTTTAGAAAAGCCATATTTTTTGTCAAACATAAATTTTTGAAAAGAAAACATTTTGTTATTGTCCCCTTTTTAAGCTTGGTAATACACTAAATTAGGTGAATTAGGGCCAAACTGGTAATGCATAGCAATATCTAGAAATTTTAGGACCAATTTTCAGAAATAGGAATTGGATATGAATAGAGACCACATATAGGGTTTTCCACAAAAAAATTGATGAAAAAATGACTAGATAGGGGCATGGGAACCTTGGACCAAAGAGGTAAAATTTTACAAATTTCAAAATTTGGAAACCAACTACAGTGTATGAGGGTCTATTGTTGCAAAGGTTTAGGTCTGAAAGCAAACATATTGCTAGAAATGCATGAAAACCTAATTTGTCTATGTGAAGAACCCACACATACATTAAATTTAAAGTTTTTAAAGTAGGGAAATATATCCAAATAATAATTTTTAGAATTTAAAATGATGTTATTGATTGTATTTCTCCTAACACTACAAAAACAACTTTTTTGATCTTTACTATGTAATTCTTCACTTTTTCAATGTTTTTCACTAAAATATGCGTGGATAAATATCAAATTAAAGAAACCTAATATTGCAATTGGATATCTCAATAAAAGAGCTTAGACCTAACCCCCAATAAGATATGAAATTTTGCAATTAAATTCATAATATGTTCATTTTTTTAATGTATGATGGACAAAGAATGCAAATGCCTAGTTTTTAAAATGAAACAAATGCAAATCAACAACAAGATCTTCACATAACCTATATTTTTAATCAATTTTATAACTTATGCTACAAAAATAAGAAAATTACAAGTGTAGGATATGTCAGGTTCACCAAAATGTAGAGTAGGAAAAGTGATCCTAGATCTAACTAGGGTTGATGATTGGCTTGCTGCCACAAGGGAGAGACAATCTCCTAGGATTTGTGTTCTCTTGAGTTGTAAAGATGACAAGTTTTATGTGTGTTTTAACAAGCCTATTAGGCATAAACCCTAGATCTAAAAATGTAATTTGTTGTATAGACAAAACAAAATATGAAAGAGAAAACCCAAATATGAAAAAGGAAGATATTTATGCACCTATCATCAAAATTTGAAGCAAAATTTTCTGGTCAAGGGTGCGGGGTACCCTTGACTGAGATATAAGATTACATATCTATTAAATTTTGAGTTGTAAGGTATAGATCTATATTGTGTTTTCCTATAGCTTTCTATTGACGAAACCTTCAGATTTGACTTGCACACATGAAAAGAGGGGGAAAGGTTGTGCTATATAGTGTCTTGCCCAAGTCAAACCCTATTTCGGTGTTTCCACCTCCACACACAGTAAATGATGATGATCAAGAGGGCATGGCCTAGGTCAGGAAAGGGCCAAAACAATAATTGAATGAAATGATAAATGATAATTGAGAAGATTTCCTTTGGTATACAATCCTTGATGAAGTGATGCCACAACACAAGTTGCGACAAACATTGATTAACAGATACCTTGATTGCTTGATAGACGTGCAAGAGATTAGTCCACAAAACATAATAGATTGTTGTAGATAGCATGTAGAGTAACTCAATACATCTTCATAATTTGATCATAGTAGCACCTTGTTCATAATCATCTCTTTTCTAATGTTCAAATAAAAATAAAACTTGTTTATATATACATCTTGATTGATATTTTTGAATATAGTCCGACCTAGAATCTTTTCAATTCTATAAAGACTGACGTAAAATTTCAAATTTAAATTAGGTCACCTTTAAGGTCAAGGGAGCCCACGCCCTAGACCATGTGCTTTTTTCACGAATTTTTTGAGATGTCAGGGATTTAAATGTATTTATTAATCTAGCCCTAAAATGAATAAATTATTAATATAATTAATATTGTAAGTAAAATAGTGTGTCAAGGTAGTTGTTACCTATTTTTGATACTAGCTCAAACAGGTAGAGCTAAAGTGATTGCAAATGAAAAAGACAGGTACATTTTATTTCTGCTATATTACATTCTATGTGCATAAAGAGATCAGAAGACTATTCTACCATATTACAGTATGCATATCCATATAACATAGGAGAAGATTGCAAAAATATTTTCAGAAACATAGTCTTTATTGATAATGTAAATGTGTATTGTCTCACACAAGCTGTGAGATTGACTCTTTTAATGTAAATGAAAGAAAAGAATATACATTTATAGATATTAAAGTGAAAGCATGCACATATAGGGAAAAGAGACCAGTCATTGCCTGAATGACTGGTTCTAATTGAGTTGCTTCACATTATCTTTAGTCTTTCGCTTGTCCTGCAACCAACTTCAGTCTCCTTGCTGCTCCTAATTTCCTGCATTTGTGAGAATGAATGTTGTTAGAGCAATGAAAGATCTATTAACACTATATGCACATACCTCTATAAACATATAATTTGATCAATCATGTGCATTAAAAGAAACATACTTATCATAGATGTCCAAGAAAATCACATGATTATCAAACACCTCTATCATATGCACATATTTTCTAACTTGTTTGCTTCCTGTGCAGGTATAGGAAAAGTAATGTTGTTTTGTTTCATCAAATTACAACATGTGGGTTAAAATGTGGCTCCCACAAGGGTTGAGCCCAACATGCTGAGTTTATCAAATAATGAGTTCATTCGAGCTTATTTAAGAGGGAAATGCAATGTTAAAAGTCATTATATAAACATGATCATGGAATGATAATGAACATGAATACATATTAAATTCACGAAGCATTTCTTCAAGGAGCAACTACTGAAGCTAAATGGAACAGTGGAATTCAATGGAAAAATGCTTAAATGATAATAATGACAGAACAATGACAAGCTACAAGTATTAAGTGCAAATCCTTTTACAGTAATCACAGAGTGCAACCATCTTTAGAAAATGCAGGGTTAGTGACATTGATATATGCAAGAGTTCTAGATCAAACATTATAAGACAACCCTCCAACATGAATGAGCATATACAGTGATTGACTTTCTGAGATAGTCAACACTATAAAAATAAGTATGATCTTATGCATAAGATAAGCTTCCAGTTTAAACAATGAGTAATTAAAAGCTAAACTCATGATGTCTGATACATATCAATGGGGAGGCTATAAGGAAGGTTATGTTGATATCCATTGGCAAAGATTGCACACTATCTTTTATACTATTTTTTTTTATAAATCCAATGCCTAAGTGAATGTTAGTTTCATATCTAAAATCATTCATGATGGAATAAAAGTATGTTGCAATGATATTTTGTCCTTGAGAATATTACTATTCTCTGCCCATGCAATTTTTTGTATGAGGAATTAGTGTAAAAAGCAATGTCAAAATAATGACAGTAGCGATCATGATAAGGTTTTCAAAGAACTTGTATAGCCACAACAAGTCACAAGGAGATCCCAGAGCATAGGATCTGCAATCATTTCACTATTCCAAGTAGTCGAGAGAAGATTGTCTTTAGATTTGAATTGGTGCAGAGTTTTTCAGAGTGTGTTGGATTAACAATGAATTCTTTATAAGATCCAACCAATAAATAGAGGCATCATTATTTCTGTGTTAATAAAGTTTGGAGGCCTAAATCCATGGTGCATGGAGGAAGTTTCAAAAACATCATACCTAGAAAAACCCTATATTGATCCTCTACATGCTAAGTTTCCTTCATTTTTCTCCTATACAATGCATAATGTGGTAATCATAGTCATATCAAAAGGAAGTGAATTTGCAACAATGAAAGCAAATGATGGCACGGGTTTGGTGACTAAGAATGGCCATGAGAAGCTCGACCATAAGTTGTGAAACTTTTGATACTTACATGTGGGTAGGAAAAACCCCATTATCTTCAATATTTTTGAAAACTTTGCCATAAAAGCCATAGGAAATACAAATGTTTCATGAAATAAAGTGAAACCCACAGCTACAGGACATAGAAAAGAACAGATGAAAAATTTACCTAAAGATGAAAGCACCATTGAAAGCTCTAGCTGAAACTTCTATGGAGGCTCGAACAATAAAACCCTTGGCGGCACCTTGCAGTTTCAAAAGGCAGGACATAGAAATGAGAATGCCTTGCACATTTTCTATTTTTGTTTTGCCTTTTAGGGTTTTTACCCTAATTACCATAGCAATGGATTTTTGCTTTAGTTTTTAAATAAAACTTTGCAAAATAAATTACACCATGACTTCATGTTATGCCTTAGGGGTTTTCACAAACTCATTGTTCCTTTTTAATTTGCATGTACTAAGTCTTTAGACTTATGCTTTCTAGTGTTTCTCACGTGGCCAACCCATGAATTTATTTTTGCATTTGATTTAAAGAATGTAATTTTTTTAGTTAAGTATAAGTATAAGCCACTTAATTAAGAGTTGTTTTCAATGCAAAACAAGGTGGAATAATTTTCAACGCATAACAAAGAGATCCATTCAATTCAGAGGATATGTATTGGAGTTATGATTTGTAAGCATCTAGGGGGAGGTTAATGGGGTTAGTAAACATTTGGAGAGAATATAGGGAGAATTTAATTTCTTTTTGGAGCAAATAGGAGCTTTTGGTGGATAGTTTCATGTGTCATCATATTTTACTTGGTCAAATTGACCTTTTCAAGCATATTGAAGCCCTTTTGGAGCCTTTTTAGTTGCTATATTTTAGGATTTTTGAAGGAATCCGACCTCAACTGTTTCTAGAACCACTTTTAGTGGGTTTTTGGAGGGAGTTGAGTGATATAGTCAGTTTTGTTGACTCATTGTAATCAGTTCATATGATGCAATTTCTAGAGTTAGTGATTTCTGCAGTCCTTTCTCAGACTTGAGCATGCTTTGTAACTCATTTTGACATGTGGAACAGTGAGTACCTTGGATATTAATAGCATTGAGCATTTTTCCTTCTCTTTACTTGCTTTCTTGTGTGCATTCTTTATGGTGATTGATCAAATTACTTGTGAAACTTGATTTTTTCCTAGTATTTATGTCTCACTGAAATCACCTTGTTGCAAGATAGTATATTATTACAGGTTATAAGTTGTGTTAAATGTGAAGCTTTTAGTTGTGAGATACTCTTTTCCTTCTAGGAATTCATATCAACACCTTCTTATAAATTACTTATGTGAGCAATATACAAAAAAATGAGTTGTGTGAGATTTTTATCAGCTATTAATTGAACTATGTGATCAAGCTGTGTTTACATGTCTCATAGTCAGTTTGGTGTATCACCGTAGAGATAGGTTTTTTTTTTGTTTTCATTTTAAGTATTCCTTCTCCCTTTTCCTCTACAAAATTTTGTATTTTTTGGTGATAACTAGCTAGGAGCCAGCCTTATCTGGAGATTCACTCCATTTGTTAGGTGACCCACAATCTAGGAGTGATTCCCTGTTTCTCTGGAGTGCTAAGTCCTACAGCTTAACTTGTTAAATCCTACAGCTTAGTTAGGGTGAAACTCTAGTAGGTAACAGTAGTGTGAAAGTTTTATGGGTGACAAATTATGATGCTAAATTTTTATGTAAGCATAATGGTTTCAAAATACCTTTCTCACACATTTGAACAAGTCCATGACCTTCATTTCCTAGTTCTTAGATAATTTTACATCCTAGACCTTATAATTTATCAATTGATATACTAGAAGGATCATTTAATAGATGTGCTACTCTTAACATCATTATCACACATATATAAATAATTTTTTCATGTATATCATTTATTTGAGGAGGTGGTGATCAACCATATATGGTTATGTGCATATAGAGTAATGACATATTGTGATCTTTATGATTAAATTTGTATTCACCAATGCAAGATAAATAATATAATATATCCCAATCTTACCAAATAAATTATTGCATTATAAATATGGTCTTTCCCCTTCGGTTCCTCCTATTTAAGTTCTTGTTCATAAGATCTAGTTAGTTTTTGTGATTCTAGAACTTAGATCAATTTAATGTAATAAAAACCTTAGATTGATCAACCATGTAAAAATTACTTTATAGATGAGGATTTGAATCTATTTAATTCATTCTAATATAAATAAAAGTAACAACTCCATAAAGTTTAGATGACATAGCCCTAATGACATGGATGTATAAGAAACCTAGTAATGTATTATAAGCTAAATGATTAGATGTCACATCAAATGATATGTATTAAGAGTAATTAGACAAGATACGATGGGTAGGCAATTAGTTCCCATAAATTAATACCCAAATTTAATGGAAGCCTCTGACATAAATTTTTATTATTATTTATTTTAAAAGTAACATATTTTATATGCAAGTATCAACTTTATTTAACAATTAATAGTGAGCTTTATATCAATTTGAGTTTTAATAATATATTAATTAATTTCCAAATTATCCATTTTCCTTTTGGCAACTATTCATGCAACATAAAGACCTACAATTTTCTTCTTAATCTCATGCAAAAATTAAGTAGCATATGATTTAAAAAAATGTATTAACCAAATATGGAAAAGAACAGTAAAATAGATTTGTAGTAACCAAAAACACATAGGCATACAATATTACATGTTGCTAAAAGTACAATATGTGTACAAGAAATCCATATAGGAATATAAAGTCACGTATCATTAATACAAAATATATCTACCAAACTGCCATATAGGCATACATCAAAGGACCCTAATGTAATCAATATCACTTCCCTTTAGGGGAAGAGAAGAGATCATGAGCTGCCTTTGAATATTGATTGGATGGAGAGGTATACAATGATGGTTTCTTTCAAATTCACTGACTTGACCTTCTCTCTAAACTATTCTGGACTTTAACCTGATACAATAAAAATATACACATTAATATATAAAAAATGAATTATAAAATGACATATAACAAAATAATTTCTTACCACATACTCATGATCACTATGAGCTTTTTTGCCTCTCTTCATCAGTTAAAGGGGCATGCTCTATTGGGAAAATGTGTCTCAACCTTGCAATTATATACAGTTTATTGTTCACTGGATGTATGTTGGTATGTGGCGACTGATCATGCAAATACTGTACACTCATAACAAGATATGGGGTTCGGGGCATCACCCCAAATGTTTTTTTCGTTAACACGTAAAGTTTTTTTTTCCCACTGACACGTCAAGGTTTTTTTGTTAACACGCCAAATGAAAAATGACCTTGTAAAACCCTAATTCTAGAAGGTTTCAAAAATCTTGTTATAAGCGGCTAGGATGTATGTAGACGACAGTGTATTCTGAGAGTCTGATAGCGGTCATGTTGTCTCTTGATCTCTGGTGGTGATACTCCTGTGAGAAGCTTGCTCTACAAGTATATTGTTATCTTTTGATTTCTAAAAAATATATTGGGTGGCTTTTGGAGTGTGGGGTTTTTCTCCCGAAAGGATTTTCCCCACATAAATCATTGTGTTGTGGTATGCATGATATTTGTGTTTATTTCTATTTAAGTTTTTGTAACTGTTAAAGATCTATAAAGTTTTGCAATTTTTTCTCCTCTCAAGATTAGTGTAGGAAGTTGTTCCACTACCTTAGCTTCCTTACAAGTGGTATCATAGCTTGATCACCTTTGGTTTCAGTTGTGGGTTGTTGGGTTTTTTCAACTAATCTAGATTTGAGTGAGAGCTTGTGTAGAAGACACTTTGTGATCTTGTTGCAAGAATTTTTTTAGATGGAAAGTTCATCGGGGAGAATAGAGGTTGAGAAATTTTTTGGAAATAATTTTGAGATGTGGAAGCTAAAGATGGAGGATTTGTTGATAGATCAAGATCTGTGGGATGTTTTTGATGAGAATGTTTCAAGGCCTACAGATCCTACTCAAGTTGCTCAATATGATGTTATGGACTGTAAAGCCAAGGGTCTAATCAGATTGTTCTTGATAAAATCTTTTTTAATTAATGTCCATGAAGAGACCTTTGCAAAAAAACTATGGAAGGAGCTTGATGAGATGTATCAGGCCCCAAATCTTTAGTGAACATGATTTTCTTGAGGAAGAAGTTGTATTCCTTAAGAATGAAAGAGGGTGGAAGAATCACAGACCACCTAAAAGAATTCAATATGTTGGTGGCTCAATTGGCATCAATTAGTCTCAAAATGGATGAGGAGGAGAAATGTCAGATCTTGACTTGTTCTTTTAATGATTTGTGGGATTCTCTTGTTATGGCTATTGGGAGTACTTCTATTATGTTGAAGGCTAAAGATGTGGTGGGTTCTTTTCTAAAAGAGATGAGGAGGAAGGTATCCATCATTTCCAAGGAGGCCCTAAATGTTTGTGGGTTTGTGGAAAACCTAAGGAAAAAGGCAAAGAATGAGAAGCGTGACAAATCCAAGTCCAAGGGGAGATATAAGTCTCTTGGAAAGTCCAAAGTTATTTTCTGGAACTACGGTAAGTTTGGACATGTTCATAAGGACTGCAAAGAAGAAAAGAAGAAGAAAAAGAAGAAATTTGATGTTGATTCTAAGTTCGAGAAGGAAGATGGTGACACATTCATTCATTTGCAACTTTGGCTCGTGGAGGTATTGATGCATGGTTAGTTGACTCAGGTGCATCTTTTCATATGACCTTTAATAGAGATTGGTTTTATGAATATGAAGAATTTGATGGAGGTAAGGTGTACTTGGGTGATGATTCTCATTTAGACATTGTTGGCCATGGTAAAGTTAAAATTAGGTTTCCTAATGGTAGAATAAAAAGATTAATGGTGTGTTGCATATCCTTGGATTAGCACAATTTTTTTTATCTGTGAGCAAACTAATAGATGCGAGTGTGCGGGTAGTATTTTCTGATGCAGGATGTAAGATGGTTAGATGTGCTATGGTGATTGCTAGAGGTGTTAGATATGGGACATTGTATAATCTTGATGCATGCACTGTTGAGTGTAATAGTACTTCTATGAAAAGAAAGTCTGTATAAGAAGTGAGGGTTTCACCTTCAACAAATGGTCATGGATTTTGGGTACCCAAGGGTGCTCTTTCTTTTGAGACAAAGTTACCTGCAGAGAAAACTATGTTATGGCACTAGAGACTTGGCCACATTGGAGAAAAGGGTCTAAGGACCTTGAAAAATAAAAACCTTTTTGAAGGTTTGTCTGATTGTAATCTTGAATTCAATTTATGTGAGCATTGCATTTATAAAAAAAAACCACGTTCAGTTTTACTCGAGTTGTCATAAATCTTGTGGTGTATTGGATCTTATTCATTTTGATGTATTTGGTCCTATAGATGTTCCTTCAATTGGTAAATCCACATATTATGTTTCATTTATTGATGATTATAGTACAGAGGAATTGCATGTGTGTTTGGTAAAATCGTTCATTTATGCATTTTTTTATAGTTTTCCATTGTTCTCCACAAGCATCCGCACTCCCACCGGCACCACTCCATATTCCTTGGTATTTGGTTCTGAGGCCATCTTTCCTATTAAGGTTGAGATTCCTTCCTTAAGGGTATCTCTGAAAGGGCATATTGATGATGAAGAGTACCGTGTGTCAAGACTACACGAGCTAGAGTTCCTAGATGAACGAAGACAAAAGGAATTAGATCATCTCGAAGCATATCAAAATCATCTTCATCACAACTACAACAAGAAATTATTGAATCAACATTTTGACATTGGTGACCTGGTTTTAATGGAAAATCTAAAGAATCAAGCAGAAAGAGAAAAACCTAGAAAAGTACAGGCGAATTGGCTAGGACATATTGTCCACTGAGAAGCGGGATGGGAGGCATACCAACTCTCTACCCCTGAAGGAGAACCACTATCAGCGTCAATCAACAACCCTCATCTAAAGAGGTTCTACGCATAGCTTCTGAGAGCCTTGTCTTAATCATGAAAAATATAAAAAATGGAAAAATAAAAAAATTGTTACTTAGATGAAAACCTGGAAAACAGGCGTCTTGGTAACATTGATTTTTTTAAAAAAAATCAAGAAAATATTAAAGAGAAATAATTTGTCCAATAGTGAAAACCACTTCGGTGGCACTTTCGATGAGTACCATGGTTAAAACCTGGCAAACAAGTGTCGTGTGTAGTTGACTCTTCCCGTTTTTCTACTATCATTACTATCTGACTTCCCTATCATATCACCTATCTTTCCTATCCACACGCCTTACCATTCATCCTTTTCATATCACCCATAATAAATGGTTGTCCCTCCATAATGAATGATTGACATAGAGCACACTTAGCATCCCATTCCATCTTATTTCGCAATAAGGTGGTCTTATACGTGAGGCACTTGACTTCGTCATTTGGTTTGCTTATAATTAGCTATTAGGGGCGTAAAACCATAAAAAAAATTCCTTAAAAATCACAAATGGTTGAGTTGTAGACTAGAAAGAGAATAAAATGTTTGAGGACTAATAATGGTGGTGAATTTTGCTCTAATGATTTTGATAGATTTTGTAAAGATTGTGGTATTCATAGACAAAAGACAACTCTACATTCTCCACAACATAATGGAGTTGCAAAAAGAATGAACAAGACACTGATGGAGAAGGCTAGGAGTATGTTGAGTGGTACTGGCCTAGAACAAAGGTTTTAGGTTGAAGCTATTGCCACTGCCTGTTACCTGATTAACATGTATCTTACATCATCTCTTGTTGATAAGACGCCTATAGAGGCATGGTCGGGTCGCAAGCCTTCATTAAGACATCTTAGAGTTTTTGGTTGTGAGGCATATGCACATGTGCCAAAGGAGAAGTGAACAAAGTTGGAGAACAAGGTTGTGAAATGGCAATGGCACAAAATGGGATATAGTTATGGTGTGAAGAAATAATCTTTGCAGGATCATTGCACAAGGTAATACATAGTAGAAGTGTTATTTTTCGAGGAGAAACTAAGCCTTCTTTTTGTTACATTGTAGCTAGAACAAAGTAAATATGAAGATGTGATTCAATTTCCTTCTACACATGAGAAAGTTGAATCAAGGCCCATGGATAGAAATGAAGTTGAGGAGAGCTCATCTAGCTCTAAATCTTTAGAAAAGGAGGAAGAACCTCCAACTCATCTTGTTTGTAGGTTTACAAGGAATAGACAACCACCTGAAAGGTATTCACCTGATGATTGAAGATGTATTTTTTATTTGAAAACTAACATGGATGAACCAGTTGTAGAAGAGGCACTAGGTATGAATGATGTAGAATACTCAAAAAGATTTCTATGGATGAAGAAATGACATCTTTGAAAAAATGATACATGGGATCTTACCATTTCCAAAAGGATGAAAACCTGTTGGTTGCAAATGGGTGTTTAAGAAAAAGATTGGTTTAGATGGAAGTATTGAGAAATACAAAGCAAGGTTGGTTGCAAAAGGTTACTCTCAAGTTGAGGGTGTTGATTATGGAGAATATTTTCTCTGTTACCAAAAATGAAATCCATTAGATTTTTTATTTCTATTGTTGTTGTTTATGATTTAGAGGTTGAGAAAATGGATGTGAAAATTGCTTTCCTTCATGTTGACTTGGAGGAGGATATTTATATGACATAGCCAAAAGTAGTCTTGATGAAAGGTAAAAGTAAGTTGGTTTGCAAATTGAATAAATATTTGTATGGCTTAAAATAGAGTCCTAGGATGTGGTACCAAAAATTTGATACATATGTATTGAGTTTGGGATTTGAGCATTTTAAATCAGATCATTTTATTTATTATAAAATTAATGGTGATCGTTTCTTGTTTATTGCATTATATGTTGATGATATGTTATTTATTGGTAGAGGGAAAGGTACGATTTCATAACTAAAATCTCAACTTGCTGCTAAATTTGAAATGAAAGATCTTGGTGTAGCTAAACACATTCTTGGGATGGAAAAAGAGATAGAGTGAACAAAAAGCTATGGCTTGGCCAAAGTAAGTATGCCCACTCAATTTTACAGAGGTTTGATATGCATGATTGTAGACCATTGTGTGTTCCTGTTTCAGTTGGAACAAAGTTATCTACTTCAGATTGTCCAAAATCTCCATTAGAGATGGAAGACATGAGCAAAGTGCCTTACCAGAGTGCAGTTGGAAGTTTGATGTATGCTATGGTTTTTACTAGACTAGACATTGCTCAAATAGTGGGAGTTCTTTCCAAATATATGTCTAATCTTGGTAGAGTTCATTGGGATGTAGTTAAAAGAGTCTTCAGATATTTGCGGGGTACCTCAGATTATTCCTTATGTTATCATTGTAATATATAGACTAGGCAGGTGATGTTGATAGCAGAAAATCCACTAGTGCTTATGTTTTTACTTTATTTGGTGGTGCAATTAGTTGGGTGAGTAAGCAACAGGATGTGGTTGCTTTGTCCATTACTGAAGTAGAGTATATGGAAGCTACTCATGCTTGTAAAGAAGCCATTTGGCTTAAGAGACCATATTTAGATATTGGAATAAAACAAGGTACAATGCCAATTTATTGCGATAGTCAGAATGTGATATTTCTAGCCAAGAACCCAACATTTCATGCTAGGACCAAATAAATTGATGTACACTATCATTTTGTTAGATATGGTTGAAGATGGTAAGGTGAAGATAGTTAAGGTAGAGACTTTGATGAATGTTGTTGATTCTTTAACTAAGCTTGTGAGCATAGAGAAGTTCAGATGGTGTTCCCCATAGCAATTAAAGAGACGATGGTTACACCCTCATGTTGATCTTGCAAGGTGTTCGACAAGAGTGGGAGGGCTGTTTGGGAAAATGTCTCAACCTTGTAATTATATATAGTTTATTGTTGATAGGATGTATGTTGGTATGTGGTGACTGATCATGCAAATACTGTACACTCGTAACAAGATATGGGGTTTGGGGCATCACCCCAATTTTTTTTTTGTTAACACGTCAAGGTTTTCCCGCTGACACATTAAGTTTTTTTTCCTATTGACACGTAAAGGTTTTTCCATTAACACATCAAATGAAAAATGACCTTGTAAAACCCTAGAATAAAGCTTGTTATAAGCGGTTGGGATGTATGTAGACGACGATGTATTCTGAGAGTCTGATAACAGTCGTGTTATCTCTTCATCTATGGTGGTGATACTCCTATGAGAAGCTTGCTCTGTAAGTATATTGTAATCTTTTTATTTTTGAATAATATATTGGGAAGATTTTGGAGTGTGGGTTTTTTCTCTCAAAAGGGTTTTCCCCATGTAAATCATTGTGTTGTGGTATGCATGATATTTGTGTTTATTTCTTTTTAAGTTTTTATAACTGTTAAAGATCTGTAAAGTTTTGCATTTTTCTCCTCTCAAGATTAGTGTAGCAAGTTGTTCCGCTACCTTAGCTTCCTTACATGCTCATGAGATGGAGTTGTGAAGCCATGTGGAAAGAATCAAGATACAAATTAAACTACAAATATCATTCAAATATTCAATAATAGACATATAAACCATAAAATATAATCTAATTTTTTTCTAATTTTTCTCATATCTTTGTCAAAGGCATCAAAGATGATATTATTGCGGAAACACCATGATCCATTGTGGTATGAATATTGGGAGGAGTATCAATTGATTCCAACATTTGAAAATGAAACAAATTTATTCAATTACCGAAATCTACCTAACATTATTTTACAAATCATCGATGATTAAAAATAGACAAGATTACCTTAGAGAAAGATCAATGACCACCCTGAATGACAGGTGTTGATGTCAAAGGCCCGACATTAACTTGTTCAACATCCAATGTGAGTTATAAGATCACCATTCATATAAGGTTAAACTATTCACATGTACCATATATTTTTATTTCTTTACTAGTTACATACCCGTGGATTTGACATCATGTAATCAGGAGGTGGAGGGCCGCTAAATGTTGGTCGAACACTCTGACCTTGAAATTTTATTATAATCAATCCAATAATTTATTTAATCTTATATTTCAAAATGAAATATAATAAATTTAACTTAAACTTGTTGAAATTTACCTGACTATAAATGCCACATGTTTCATTTAAAAAATCATATGTCATGACCATTCGATCTACTATAGATGGATCCTGGCCATGTGCATCCTTGCCATCCTCATACCCATAAACATAAAGAGACCCATAATTTTGAATAAGTGAGGTGGATGTTAAGCCTTGGAAGATTTTCCAACATCACCTTGTGCCAAAAGCCTAGTGTACTATATAAAGGTCTTAGTCAACGAGCTAATGGACTCTAGGTTCACCTCAACACCCTCCTTCACAAAAAAAGGGATAAAAAAATGCTAAAACTCAGGTCTAGCTAGGGGTCTCGGTGCTTGATTTTAGACATGTTGTGACCCCATTCTGTCATGTGCGGAGCCCCCACCTCTACCCTAGAAATCCCTCATGTCAAAGTAATTAGGTATCTCATTGAGGAAAAAATAATAATAGAGTTTTCTCAACAAGTATTGTGGGACCTCATTATTATTGCATGGAGGATGGTCAAAAACCATCCTCCACCTATCCCAAAAATTATTCTGTGTCCCTTGGTTGTGGCACCAATGGATGGGGAACCTCCTACAAGTGCCATATAATCTTTGATTGGTTCATGTTTTGGTGAACAACGAACACAAGTCATATTTAATTTTTTTCTTTAATCTGATCATAAGATAATTTGTTTGAATAAAATTGTCTTATACTTTCCCTCTTGTTTGACCAACTATTGATTTGGCAACTCACATATACAATGTGGGAGATGTTTTATTTTAGTGAACTAGTGAGGATGGACCTATGGAGTTCGTTGCAACTAGATCTCTTAACCTCTTGATTAATGCCTCAAGTTCTTTGTTATTATTTTTTGTTTGACCTAATATGTTTTCATGTGTTCTTGGAGGATGTTGAGGCATTGAAGGATGGGTTGGTTTGATAGGGTTTCTTTGTATTATAGACTCACTTTTCTATCGTTTAGTTTTATTATAGAATCCTTTCTCAACATGTGAAGATTCTCTAAGTAAATAAATCATCTAGGTTAGTTATTTCTGACTCGAACAATAAGAGTTACTTTCATGTAACTACCTGGGTCTTGGCTACTACCACTTATTCAAATCTCTACCATAACCCTTGAGAGAAACTACTCTCGAGATATAAACTTTAAGAAAATCTCGACATATAACGATGAAATCTTGACCTTCTTGGTCATAATATATAATAATGATTACATATACAAAATCCCCATAGCAATGGTTATTTCTTCATTAAGAATATAATTTTTATTAGGTTTTAGTCTTTTATGGTAAAATGCTTTAGTCTTGTTTACTAAGGATAAAATCATCTGTAGACCGACTGGTTCAATCTTTCAATAGAATCACATTTATAAGTGTTTACTCACTAAGATTGGTAATATGATTGGTTTCGTAAAATATCTTGGATATTGAATTCCCTTCTTATGTTCTATAACATCTAGGGTCTAGGCTTCTGCCTCTAATTCAAGTCCTAACATGAACCAATAAGGTATTAACTATTTACCTATTATTACTCTTCTTTGGAAAATATTGATGACACTATGCCATCAGCTTGACATGCACATGGTCAAATCAAAGGTACTGACATTACACCAACAAGCACTGAAATAATAATATTTCAACCAAATAGAGGATTAGTCCCTCTTACTTAAGTTTTAAGCTTCCAATACCAAGTTATATGGTTTGGGTTCACAAAAATATCATAAGAAATAATGGGGTTACACGATATATAATATCGTCAAAATTTGAGCAACTTAACATCATGCTCAACCCTAAATTTTCATCAAATAAACAACATAATATGCTAAATTCAATCTTATTCAACTCTTATAAGGAAATACTTAATCAGTCTTTCCATTTCTCTAGCATTTGTACTATGTTTTCCTTAGCAAATTCACGTATAATAGACTATATATAAGATCACATAATTTTATCCTTTCACTCTTGTTTTCAAAACTAATAATATAAAATCTAAGATAATGCTTTCTATTTTAGATTGAACGTATTCTCATCATCTGAGACAATCAAATAAACTCTTTTCTTTAGCATACACAATAGCCTCTAGCATAAATTTTAACTATGAGTTATAAGATTCATGATATTAACATGATACTATCTCTTTAACAAACATTATTTCTTGCTCTTTGAATTGAAGGAAATAAAAAATTTAAATGGAGAAAAGTATTCCTATTATTTTATCACTTGGTTGCAAATAATCTTTCTCTTGAATTCTCTAGCTTTGACAATGCACTGCCTGCTCCAACAAGTCAACTGACAACTGCCTGGGAGAGAAAATGCAGCCTATTCTCCGCTGTTTTCTCCTCTACACTGGTAACTCTAAACTTAGAATGCTTGAAGATAAAAGTACTCGTATAAATCTCAATGCCCAACAGTAGAAAATAAAGAGAAAACTATTGAATTTTATAAGAAAAGACCACTCTTATGGTAATTAAATATATCCTCCCCCAGGTTCGATGCCACCTTTGTAGCCATGTTAAAATGTGGTTAAATGGCTTTTTAATAAATTAGTTTGAGTAGCCACGATGTGGTTGACTTTATTCTCTCCATAAGGCCGATAGGAATGCATTTGGAATCGGTCGATATACCCATATATTTTCACTAATAAATATATACTTATATACACATATATACATACCTCTATATATATTTATGATGAAATAATAAAGCTATTTGATCTTTCTCATTGTACTGATGAGATTGTTAACCAAATTAATTTGATAATAATAATAAATAACAATTAAAATGTTGATAAATAAGTACGACAAAACCCTATTGTTTTCCTTAAGGAAAAGCAAACTTGATTTGACTAGGTTAACCCAACCTATCAACACACTTAATTTTAACTTAAAAACTTAAATTGACTCAAAAAGGTTTGAAGATGACCTACATGGTGAAATCAAACTCAGATGGCATTACTAGTAAATCCTTAGACTATAACCTTCTCTTGGGTGATACTCTCCCTCTCCCTCTGGAGGGCATGAAAACTTACCTGCATTTTCACTTAGAAAAACAACCAAGTAGTTAGCCGTAACATTTACATCATATTCATATCATTACATATTTATCAATAATTCATTTGAATGCAAAAACCATCATATCACATAAAATTCATCATAGCATTTATCTTTCAAAATTTCATAATCATATAATTCATCATTGTATTTAACATAAAATAAAAAGTAATTTGTAATTCAAAGACGAAATGCAAACTATATCACCTTTAAAATCATCACTATCAATTGTGTACACTTAGACCCCTCATCTATAAAAACACAAATACAAGAAGTAATTCTCTATAGGGGAGAGGGCCCAATAGTGGTGCGGGTACCAATAGTTGTCATAGTACATGTATATTCAAAGCCCAATATTTTAAAAGTATGGAAGTATTAATTGTAAGAGAGGACTCAATAGTTGAACAAAATATGCCCATTACATTCAAAAAGCATCAAATCATATGATGCCACATTGACACACTAAAAAACATGACTTAATGCACCACTATTGGTCTAACTTTTTTTGGGGGTCTATTATGACCCCTCAACAAAAAGCATGTTGACGACACCTGTTTTTTCGGTATATGAGGGTGAAACGAAATATTTGAACTGTCCAAGTCCCTGGCCACTCAGAGATATAATTTTTCAATGCCAATGTTGCATGTTCATTGCTATGTCAACCCATAAAATTAAGGTGCACCACTATTAGGCCCTCTCCCCTATACCAAATGAATAGTACACAATTCCTTATCCGTTCTTGTGAGTTAATTATGTTTGTATTGAAGCTTAAAGTTGAGCTTTATACATAGAAGGATAAAGACTTGGGTGAATATTTCGAGGTAAGTGATGGTACATGTTGATTGGCTTACAAAGCAAAGATCTAGGAACATTCAAAATCTCAATTTCTTTCCTCAAAGAGGATGGGCCATTTCATATTTATGCATAAAATATTAATTATACTTTATTTTTATCGAACATAAATACTAAAAAAACCTGAAAATACAAAGTTAAAGACTAAAAACAACGATGAAAAGCAGTGAAAAACAATAATCCAACTGTACGCAGAGATGATTTGTTCTTATTTTCTGGGTTTGTTCCTCCCTGGGGCGGCAGATTGTCTTCTCTGCTCTAGATAATGAATATTATCACCCGAAATTCTGCAAAATTCAACTTCAATTCTCAGTGTGTAATTTTTTCATGAATTATGGATAAACTGATCGAAGTAGAAGAGAAAGAAGTGAGGGTGGAATTCGAATTGAAGAAAAAATGCAAAACCACAATTCAGCTGAGAAATCTGATGCAAACATCTCACGTTGCATTCAAAGTACAGACAACAGGTCCTGAAAAATTCGCAGTGAATCCTCCCAGCGGTTTTATTGCCCCGCAGGCTGATTCCTCTTTCGATTTCATTGTTAAGCCCACCAAAGATCTTCCAAAGCATTTCCCTATAACCAAACATGTGATCCTCATTCAAGCCCTACCTGCCATCAATCCAACGCCCTCCCTGCGCGTACCCAAAGATTGGTTTGCATCTCGCCAAGAACAGGGCACTTGGGATGAGAAGCTCAGGGTGGTTTATACAGGGGCTTTTCTCCTGAAACAGGCGGTGGAGGTTTCGGATCAAGAAAAGGTGTTGAATATAGTGAAGCTTGGAGGCCTGGAAAAGTTTATTAACGAGGGAGACAAAGAGAGCGGAAGAACGGCCCTGCACATCGCGGCAGGAAAAGGAAATATGGAAATTGTGAAGGTGCTTTTGGATGCCGGAGCAGATAAGGCCGCCAAAGGATTTACAGGGGAAACTCCTCTTCATGATGCCGTGTGCTCTGGAGGTCTCGGTGTTGTGGAGGCTTTGATGGAGGGAAATGAAGGGGATTTTCTGGATTGGGGAGCGCTCAAGGACTCCCGCGGGTGGAATGCCCTGCATTTGGCTGCGTCCCTTGACCGTTGCGGCGCTGTGGAATTGCTGTTGGAGAAGGGAATGGATGCAGAGGGTAGGGATAATGAAGGGCGGACGCCGCTGCATATTGCGGCGGCGCAAGGGCATGGTCGCTGCGTGCAGGCACTGCTTGGAGGTGGTGCCGATGTGGATGCTGCCAGTTTTGACGGCTCCACTGCTCTGCTCTATGCTGCCTCCGGAGGTTATGTGGACATTGTTGAGGGCTTATTGGATTCCTGTGCAAACAAAAGCATTCAGAATCGGGTCGGCCTGACAGCTTCCGATTTGGCCTTTCAGAATGGTCATGTGAGTATTAACACAATCCTAATTGGGCTTGGTTGTGGGGAAATTTTGGGAGGAAAATTTCTGAGGGAGATTAGTGTTTTGATGCTAATTTTAGCAGAATTAAATTGTGCTTTTTTTTATTACGCGGGTAAATGGTTAGTAATCTGTAGTCAATATACATGGATAGACAGCTAATGTATTGTAATTAGTGTATTGATTGACACAATAATTCATAATTTATGAAGTTGATTGTAAGTGTTTTTCGATTCAATTGTGTATAATTTTTGTATCAGGATCGCAATCAATGATCTATCATCAGAATGAAGAGATTATGGATTACTGATAATAGATCATTGGATGTGATCTGAAACATCAATGCAAAAATTTATACATAGTTGAATTCTAAAGCATGTACAATCAATGTATTGATTATTTGTATGTTTAAGATGTGTTTTACTAATCAGTTGTTCACCTGACATGTTTTAGTAAATGTATCAATTATTTGCATAGATAAATAACAAATACATTAACTACAATATTCAAATTATTTACTGTCAAATAAATAATGATCATATTAAATAAATGTTTACATAATGACACCCATATTTTGAATTACTGTTCATAACCTCATATTATATAAATCAAGGAAAAAAAGACTTATATTTAACCGATAGGCTATTCTATGTGGAGGAACCCCACCGACATTTCCTACAGTCAGATGCCGGCGGGAACCCACGAACTATTCCAGGAACTTGGTAATTAGCCGATAGGCTATTTACGTCAGTCTGACGCCGCCGGTATTCATGACAAAGTTTACGGCAAAGTTTCCTTGTAATTGGGGGAACTGCGGGCGAAACATCGACGGCGGGGCAGGGGCTCATAGCCGCGAAACATGAGCTTCTGGACCAGGACTTCGTCTTCAGGCCAGAGCTCCCCTGACTCATACTCCATGTATTGGCCAAAGTCCTCTCTCAACAGCGCACACGCCTGCCCTACTGAGGCATAAATGGTGTCCGACCCGAAGCTCAGATTGTGCCCTAAAGGAAGCTTCTTGGGTGACATGAATTCCCTTAGCTCCCCTGTTAGGGCTCGACCTCCTCCCCACTGTTCTTCCCCATTGGCATTAGGGTTTGAATCTTGAACAGAGGTTCTGAGAAACTGGGTGAGCTGCTCGATCTGGGCTGTTAGTTCTTCGGGGAGCTGCTTTGATAAGTGTAGCTCCCGCCGGGTCTGGCTAAGACTGGCTATTAGCTTGATTGCCCCAACTGAGCTATGGGAGGGGTCGTGGAGGTACTGCGAAGAGACCCAATGGAATGGACAACAGAAAAGAAACACAGAGGCTAGATTTGTGCATAGAATGAGCAAAATGATGTGCAACTTCCACAGGGCTCCGCCAGAGTCCCCTGCCTTTTGTTTTGCATTCCCGTCCGAAGACATCTTAAACAATGGGGGGCTGGCCTTGTACAGCCCTTGAAAGCCTGCGCTCCTGTTCTATTTACAGTAGGAAACTCTGTCTCTGATTTCTATTGGTTACTGGTTTGGTTTTTGAGGCATTCCATCCTGCCATTTTAATTCATAATCCAATGCCAAATAAACCAGGTTGCAATATCTTACCATTGGAAGGAAGGATTCCCTGAGATCAGACGGGGACTAAAGTAGCTGATGGCATAGACGGAAAGAGGCTGTGTATGTAGAGCAGCGAGAGAAATACCGTGGAAGTTTGCAATGAGTTGTAAGCCATAGCACATCCAAAAATCTACTATTATGCAAGTGATTTTGCGCTCTTGGTCATTGTCGATCTTCTGGATGAGGCTGAGAATAACAGAAGGCCCAGACCCTTATCTAGCGATTCTGAAAATTTTATAACTTCGTCCCGACCATCCTCTGGCTGCGTCCCCATAGGAACAGAGATCATTCGGATCATATCGCAGTTGTGCGGAGAGTGGTTCTTGTTGGCTTCCAATATGCGCTGTAGGGTATCATCAGTGTTGAGGAATATGATGAGAAATCCCTCGGAGATGAGTTTCCAAAAGAGTTGCATCATGGGATTAATGTGGCCTTGTACAAGCACAGGAATCAGAAGCTCATGGGGGTGTGCGCTATCACTCATTTTTTCTCTTTGTAAACAAAGATACCGAAAAATTCCCAGTGACCAATCTAAACTCGAAACAAACGACTAAGAATAGCCCTAGTTCTTCTTCCAGTGCTACCAAAGCAACTATAGGTAAAATGGGCTTCTTGAATTATCTTAAGCAGTCAGCTGAGATTGGGCTTTAAGCGTAAGTTGTTAAAGAATAAAGATAGATGTTTTTTAAAGTTTGAAGGATCTTTGTTTTAATATTTTGTACATTTATTTTGTTGTATTCTCAAAAAGTCAATAAGCTTGGAACCCAAGAATTTCTGTTAAAAAAAGAGAATGAATAAGATTTATATGGGAGCACACATAAAGTAAATATGAGTTCCAGATTTAGTTCTATGATTCCATGCAACCCGCCCCTTTGATGAGATGCACTGGGTTGGTAATCATAGGAATAAGATCATTAGAAAATTATATCTGAGATATAGGAACCATAGAGTAAATTTGATTGACCATTTTAAATCTCATTTCTAAGTTATTTTCCCTTGTGGAAATCAAGAGAAATATTAATCAATATGGTTATTCAATTGTTGGTAACTGTAAGTAAGTGAGTAATTTCTAGATGTTGAAACAATTGTGCTCCAATCTTTTTTATTTAGTCAAGTTAATGGATATAAGCATATTTATGTCTTAAGTATTTATTTATTTCTTTCATAATTCTATACTTTGGCAAATACCTCTGACAAGGTCTTTGACAAAAAGCCAAATGGGAGAGCCTTTATATCACCTCAATCCAACTTCTTTAAGGGATTTAAAAATAAATTAAACCTACAAGGATTACATTTCTATAATAAACTTGTGATATATATATATATATATATATATATATATATATATATATATATATATATATTTGATTTCATTAGCAACAGTTATACAATTAACTTTCATTCATTTTCTCAACATTTTCACACCATAACAATAACTCAAATGGTAACCACGTTAAACAATGAGACACTCTGAAGAATGATGAGTGTGGCATATACATAACTATCAATTAAAAGAGATCATACTTGGGCTTTAAATTAAATGGATAAGGATAAATAATTACCTCGGAAAGTATTCTTAATAAATTCATCTTCCTTCACCTTATGAGAATTTACGTCGAGTTTATCAAAGGTTTCACTTGCTTTCCTAATAAAGCCTTTTGGTTACAATATACAACTTAATTCCTCTAATTAGGATCATATGATGAAAGTGAGTAATACATTTGTTGAAAATTATTAACAATATTTATATCACATAAAAAAAGAATAGTTTAGTTTATTTGATAAAACCTAAACTGAATCACTAAGGAATTATCTTATGCTCCATATTTATAGACTCCTTACAAGCATGTGTCTTAAAAACATTTATTTTTAGGAATGCATTTCGTGTAACACCCATAATTTTGTATGCAATGGGGTGTCTATTATTAGAGTTGGATTTAAGACTATGTGTTAGGGGATGCATAGGTTGTGCTCCTTCTAATTTAGAGAGACTATTCCACAGTTAACCCATCTTCTATTTCAAAATTTCTCACACATTTTTCATAAGAATAGAACCTAGGTAATTCACACAAGGTAACCCATCTCACATTGCACTGCATTTTCATGTTCTTCTCGAGAATTGAAACAAGGCCTTTAGAATTGGAGTTGGGAAGACTTCCAAAAAGTGAAACCCACATTACGACTAAATTACATTGCTTAATTTCTTACATCCCCAGAAAATACCTTTGTAGCTACATTGCTCATTTTTTTCAGGAGATACCTGTCTTAAAGACAATACTTGATGAATTCAAACGGCGTCTCGTTTGGAAAACTCTTCCTCTTTGCTACTATCTTCATACCCCACGAGATTTTCCTACCATGAAAGAAATATAAATATATCATATTTATATTTATAAAAAATTGTGGGGAACTAAATCTATACACCTACAAAACTAGACGAAATCTAGACAACTACAAAACCAAAAATGTGCATATACATGCAGCAACTACCACAAGCACCACCATAATAAACCAAATCCATTGTAAAATTAGTAGCAAACTTTAAGAAAATCCTGCACTTATGAGGGTTAAATAGCACAAAAATGACTAATTATTTCTTGCTCCCCAAGATGAGCTCTTCCTATACTTGGTCACCTCAATGATAGAGCTTTGTGTCCTTCATGCTTTATGCATTTTAGTAGAAAGGCCATCATTTTGTAGGGCCCAGTTATAGTATGTACTTTGTGAAACTGTGGTTTTATGAAGTGTCAGATCTTTTTCCTCAATCTATTAAATAAAAAGTGAAGATGTATTTATATTTTTCCTCAAGAGATCGGTTATGTTTCATGTGTCATAAAATAGTATTTGTATTATAAAAATACTTTCCTACAACATGCATTTTTCGATTTTGTTACATTCGGTTACAAGGTATATCATTAACCAACAACAATTGTACTTAATCCAATCGACCTTTCAAGTTACATGTCTTCTTTCATTGTACAAAAAATATTATGTTGTGAAACCATTTAGCATAGCATACCAATTTAAATAAAGTTCCATTTGTTCATTTTCAAATCTTCACGCACACCATCATCAATTGACTTTTGCTATAAATAGTTAGTCTTAAGAAAAGCAATTTACATTTTTTTGCGATTTTTACCCCTTCCCTTCAATATATTGTCAGTTTACAATAATACAATAGAGTTCAAAAGCACATACTTTCATGTTAAAGCTAGCAATGACATGGAAGACAAAAATGTGATTAAAAAAAGGTAGTCTTACATTCAATAATGTGCACATTCATGAACATCATCAATTTCTAATCAATGTAAATCATGCAAATCATGGAAGATATAATTAATCATGGTAGTTGGAATTTATTCAACAGTCGAATAGACATGTCCATGCTACCACATTCCACCATCCCTACATTAGATGCCCTATATACATATATAATTATTGTTCATTAGACAAATAGAAGTATGTTTAGGCCCTCAAATTGAATTCCTCACTAAAATGTAAATATCATAAATAATATATTAATATTACATATATTCATTTATATTACATTATTTATATATTGTATACTATAATATATCAATATGTTACATAATATATAAATGATATAATTTATAATAAATAGTATATTATTTTTATATTAAATATAACACATAATATAAAATAAATATATTATAGCATCTCGGTGTTTATGATTATACTTACCTTTAAGGTGTGCCATAAGGGCTAATCATTATGATATAGTTCAAGGACTTTACAAAAGGATGTGAAATTGAGGGAAATATCTTCCTGATTCAATGATTCATACTTTGCTTATTGCTAATTTTAGGAAGGATATGAATTATTCCTCCAAAAATTATAAATCCAACTAGAATAAGATAGTGGAGTAAAAAATTGGCTTAAAAAGTGGACTGCAAAGATTTTGTTCAGTGGAAATGGATGTGCTTTGGAAGACCCAGTAAAACCGTGCTTTCAATGGGGAAAAACTAGAATCAACATCTCAAAATTGAACAAAACAGAAGATCCAATGATGTTGATAAATAAGTGTTAGATAATGTTCTTGATCCAATTCCTAAACAACACAGTGTTTGAAATTTGAGTTCTAGACATTCAAGGAAACATAGCACCGTATGTTCTTTGAGATGCTTATCAATTGGTCTTTTTTATTTTAAATTTGAAGCTATTGGGTGGACTTTGGAATTGTGAAGTCCAAGATGAATGATCAAAATGCACAAATATATGTATCAAAAAACAAAAAACAAACAAAGAAAATAAAACAAAACCAAAATTTTTAACCAATTGACCTTCCATGCCTCTTCGGCATACCCATTGCACACAAAGGTGTGATTGCTCATAACGTTCTAAGCCTATTGGCGTATGTATTGCACCTGATTGGGGTGCAAGTGCTAGTTTAAGCAATTGTTCACATTTAGTTGAGGATTTAGTAAATGAGAGAAGATCTTGATTGTAATATTATGACCACTCTACTTAAATATTAGATGCTTCAATGGTTTTACATTTCAACTCTACCAAACAATAATAATAAAACAAATCAAAACATAATGATTATTGAAATCAATTCCAGACCTATAAATCATTGAGGTGACATTTATTTAATCTATAAATCTGATAAATATTAACTTAAAATATATAATTAAATTTGAACACATAAATATAAAGACATAATGTGATGGCTAAGATGTATTACAGTTGGCCTAAGTTTTCTACAATCTATGTACTATTCAAAACATTGTTTTTTGAATCCATTGTGCATGTTTTTGCATTGAAGTTTCAGATCACACTTAACAGTCTATTGTAAAAAAAAATGTGATCTAAACATCGGTAAAAAAATCATACACAGTTGATATCAAAAATATGTAATGTTATTTCAACAACCACCCAAATTCTGTTGGAATCATAAATTTTTAGATTGAGATCCAACAAAACTCCAATTTAAAAACAAAAAGATATTTACAGAAACCATTTAAAAAATAAATATTAATGGTTGTGGGTGAACTGTATACTGGCTCTCAATAGTTTGTTATGCAATGGTGCAGATGGAAGTGGTACATCATTTAGATTATGGTGATAAATTGCTGGACTCTGCCCGGTCTGGAGAAGTGGAGAAGGTGGTACATTGGGTACAGAAAGGAGTGCCATTGAATTGGAGAGATCAATTTGGGTGGACTGCATTGCACTGTGCAGCCTTGAAAGGGCATGAGGAATTGGTGAAGAAGTTATTGGAACTGGGTGCCGACGTTGAGGCCAAAGACAGCCAAGGACATACCCCATTGCACTGTGCAGCTTATGGTGGCCACTCTGAGGTCGTCAAGATTCTGGTTGAAAATGGAGGGGATGTAGAAGCTCAAACTGTCAAAAGTGTAACACCTTCAACCATTGCCACAATCTCCAGCTTTGATTTAGTAAACACAGTTTTGTATGATTATTTGGACGATAGCATGATGATAGAATATACAGTCTGATCCAAATGTTGATCACAAAATTGTATGCATATACAGTTGTCTCCATAATTTTTAATTGGATATTATAAACTATTTAATTGTAAAAACAAACAATCTGTTCAAAAATTAGATGATTTTGCATGCATATACAGTTGTCACCATAATTTTGTAATTGCATATTATAAACTATTTCATATTCATAGTTGTAAAAACAATCAATCTGTTTAAATGATTTTGCAAGGTTATCATCATTAAATTAATAGAAATGAACAATTGTTTATCTTTTTGTGTAAATTAAATTAATGTTTTTTTATATATATATATGTTCAAACCCCATTGAGGTGTAATTGTTGAGAAATTATTTTGGGGATGAGGTCCCCCATTTGTGACCTTACTGAGATCAAAAGCGTTTACTATTAAATGTTTAATAATTCTAACACTTTGATGTTTAAATAAAACTCTCTCTCTCTCTCTCTCTCTCTCTCTATATATATATATATATATATATATATAATTTTATTTTCTTGTAATTTTATTTACATTGAAGAACTCAAAACTTCTATATTATTTTCTTCTATATATAGTTTATCAAATTACTATTAAATGTTTAATCTTTCTAACATTTTGATGTTTAAATAACACACTCTCTCTACACACACACACATATATATACAATATTATTTTATTTTTTAGTTCCTGTGAGGGAATTATAAGACCCCATATAAAAATGTTTGTATGTAAAAATAAACAAAAATACAATATAATGAATACTTTTAAATTTAAATTTTAGTCTTTGATTGTTGAATTATTTTAAAAGGAACATGTACTTCTATTTAATATTTAATTAATTTATATTACATAATCATTATAATTTAATTAATTATGAATTTGATAATTAAATAATAAATATTCTATGAATTTTAGAAAATAGAATTTAGTTTAATTTTAAAATGAAATTTAAGTTTTGCAAATATTGTGTTGATTTGATTATTAATTTGCTTTATGATTGGTTATTCAAATTTAAAGAACAACACAATTCAACTCAAAAATATAAAAATAAGCATGTAAAATATTTTATGATTTTTTGAACTTAGAATTTAATATGATTTTAGAAAGTGAAATCATTGCTTTTATATATTTTTTCATTTCTTAATTTATTCTCAAATTATAATTAGTTATTGGTGAATTATTTTGAAAATAATATTTAGTTTTATTTAATTATATTAGATATAGTAGAATGATCAACTTACATGTATACCACTTCACCTTTTACATTGTATGCATTGCAAATAATAGATAATAAATACTTTATAAATTTTTAAAATTAAAATTTAGTTTGATTTTAAAATTAATTGTAAGCTTTAAAAATATTTTGTTGATTTAACTTTTTTATATGATTAATAATTCTTACCCTAATAATACTTCATATATATATATACAAGATTGTGGTGATTTGATTATTAATTTACAAAATAATTGGTTATTCAAATTTAAAGAACAATATACCTAATTGAACTAAAAAATACAAAAGTAGGCATGCAAAATAATTTCTGATTTTTTTGAAGTTAGAATTTAATGTAATTTTAGAAAAATAATAATTTGGATGCAAAGAAAAAAATAATAGAAGATTTAGTCTATATATATTATTCTTAATTTATTCTAAAATTATAATTAATAATTGTTGAATTATTTTAAAAATAAATTGAGTTTTAATTTAATTTATTTGTAGTAGATAATTACTATAATTTAAATGATTATTTTCAAAACTAGATAATAAATACTATATAAATTTTAGAAATTAAAATTTAGTTTAATTTTATAACTAATTCTAAGCTTTACAAATTATGTTGTGATTTGATTAATTATTTTTTATGATTAATAATTCTAAGTCTAATAATACTTCATTTCACATACAAATAAAATTCTAGGTTAAAATACTTATTTTTGTTTGTAATATTTTTCATTAATTTCAAATTTATAAACTAATGTTAAGACATTAATAATTCTAACCCTAATAGTACTTAATTTCACATATGAATAAAAATATATACTAACTTTTCTTTCTTTAATATATTTATCATTAATGTCAAATTTATAAACTAATATCAAGAAATAAATAACCTTAACCCCAAGATTTATACTAGAACTCTAATTGAACCCTAAACCTAACCCTAATTCAACCTTAACAATAGGATTTAATTACGGTTAGGGATAGAGCAAAAAATTAATTATGATTAGTGTTACCTAGGGTTAGAATTAGAGTTTAATTAGGGCTAGGATTAGGATTCAATTATGATTATAGTTAGGGTCAAATTTATAAGCTAATATTAAGATATTCACAACTCTAACCCTAACCTAACCTTAATCTCCATCCTAGAATGCTAATTAAACCCTAATTGAACCGTAACAATAAGGTTCAATAAGAGTTAGGGTTAGGGTTTAAAAAATAGGTTTATGGTTGGAATTAGAGTTCAGTTACTTGGTTAGGGATAACATTCAATTAGTGTTATGATTAGGGTCAAGTTCAAGTTATAGTTAGGGTTTAGTTAGGCTTATTTTGGTTAACTTACAATTGGGGTTTAACTAGAATGCTAGTTGAACCCTAATTTAACCCCAACAATAAGGTTCAATTAGAGTCAGGGCTCAAGTTCAATTAGGCTTATGGTTGGAATGAGGGTTCAATTAGGGTTAGGGTTAGCATTCAATTAGTGTTATGATTAGAATCAAGTTCAAGTTACAATTAGGGTTCAAGGCTTATTTTAGTTAAGTTTACAATTAAGGTTTAATTAGAGTTAGGTTTATGGTTCAATTAGGGTTAGGCTTAGGGTTCATTTAGATTAAGGTTCAAGTAGGGTTCAATTAGGATTTAATTAGGGTTATGATTAATTTTTAATTAGGGTTGGGTTAATGTTAAGTTAGGATTAAAATTATTAATTCGAATAAAACTTGGAGCTAAGGTTAGGGCTATGGTGAGTGGTAGGGTTAGGCTTAAATTAGGGTTCAATAAAGGGTAGGGTACAATAAGGGTATAATAATATTGGTTAATTTTTAATTCATGACCATGCTAGATGCCAATTTGGTTTAAAAGACCCCTTGTCGAAGCCCACAAGGCATTTATTTCTATATACCTTATATATTGTTCAAATTTTTTATCATTGTGTTTGACCTCATGAGAATGCTTCAGAGTAAAGTGCACCTTGCAAATCCACCTACACCTGGAGAACCATTCAATCTCTCAAAATTTGACTGTTATTCTGGAATGATTATCAAATTGGATATGTCCAAAGCCTTTGATAAGTTGACTTTGTTGGAAATAGGATGCCATTTAATTGCAATCTTAAACATTATTTATTTCATGTATCTCCTAAGTCCTTGGAATGTGTTCTCAAATATTAGGATTAAAGAGAGATTAATATGAGTTCCTAAATAATAGGGGCACATGGGGCGCCTGCATGGTAGGTGACACTCACCTTGAGTTAAGTTAACTATTTGGAGTAAAAGATAACACTTCTGTAATGCATGTAAAGATCCTAGGAGTTAGGGTTTGATGTTTGCATGCATGAAGTTCAGTTCAGATCAGTTCAGTTCAATTTAGGTTAGTTCAAAATCAGTTCAGTTCAGTTCAGTTCAGTTCAGTTATGGTTCAGTTATCTTTAGTTAGTTTTAGTTGAATGCTAGTTGACTTCAGTTAACTTGGAATGCATGAATAATGACTCGAGTTGCATGACAAATAACATGTGACTTGCTTCAGTTAACAGGGGATGACCATTCTTGCATGAATGATGGAGAGAGATGTTTCAGTTAACATAAAATGACTTGGACCCACTTTGGGCGCCCAAGTTGGCTTCTTGGAATTAACTCCTTTGCATGTCAATATATTTCAGAAGGCTAAGTTAAGTGGGCCCACTCTTGGGTGCCTACTTTGAGGATAAAGCCTTGAAGATATTTATGAAATAAAGATTTAGTTACTACTTCAGTTTGGGATGCCCAAATAGATGAAGATGCTGATTTGGCATTGTTCTTCACGGTTAAACTCTACTTAGAAGAGATAGGCGTACCTTGTAGGAGATAGGGATTGAGCTTTGTAATTGTAACTCTTTTGGAGTTTACAAAGTTGTTTATTGCCTATATATCTCAAGCAAGTTGAAGAGATTTTGAATCAGTTTTATTGCAGGTTGTGAAGAAGATATGGTGAAGGAAAAAGAAGCATTCTCAAGCAAGAATTGGAGCTATTGTAATCTACTTTAGAGATTGAATAATAGATTAATTCTTGGTGGAGTTTTTTCCCAAAAGGGTTTCTCCACGGTATATGCTTGTGTAATCTTTCTAATATCCTATCAAATTCTTCTACAACTTCTGTCTTCATTCTACAAATGATAAAATGAATTAATCAAATAATCACCCACAAAGAATCTGTAACAAAGGAAAGCATATTTAGATCAACAATCTTAAAGTTTTACAAAGTATTAAGCTAATAAAATACCTCAATTTTCAACAGACTTGGAAACTTCTATACTGCATATACCTCTTGTCAAATTCAACTAGGGGAGTACTAATTGCATAATAAATTGTCTTCTTTTTCAAATCAATTAATCAGCTCCCATAGGGTCTTCTTCACCAAGTAGGGGATTAAATTAAAGAGACCCATTATCATGTATTTTTTCCATCAAAATGGTAGAGGCCCTTAGTACAAAACTTATACTAGCCAGTATGTTACAAAAATTTACATGACTGCCAATTCTAGCAGTACAAGCCAGTACATAGAGTTTGTAGATGTTATTTGACTTACAAGATAGATGAGTTTCTAGAGGAGATGCAAATAAAGAAAAAATTTCAATTTGTTTCAGTGCCTAGTGTGGAGTATCTGGAATTTATTGTTAATTTTGAATTTGATATTGACATATATCATTGAACTAAGATTGATACTACTGTTCTGATTCATTGGTGATACAAATCCATTCGAACCCCCAAAATGATTTTTTTTTGTCATGGGATCAGTTTTTACAAGTTTTCCTTCCTCATTCGAATTGTAAACCACTTTTGTGGGTTTACCCTATTGGATATGCGTGTAAAATTTGGAGATTTGTGCTTGACTGCAAAGAGTTATCTCTTGTGATTTATCAACAAATTATTATTTATGTTCATGGGCTTCTTACACGACAATATATTTATGCATTTCTTGCAGAGTCTATTCTAATTGATCATAACAAAAATACTTCCAATTTTGAAAAGAATATAACATAGCACCAAATAGCAGTGAAAATCCCAAACAAAGATTGTCAAGAGTGTATCTCATTTAGCTTTTATTTATTTTTTCTCTTTATGTCTACGATTTCCTGAAGTTTGTCTGATCATCCAAATAAAACATTGATGGATATGTAACACATTTAGTGCACTCACGCCCTAGTTCATCATATCTAGCAGAGAGCATTTGTAGAAGTTGAGAAAGCCAACTTCACAGACCCCAAAGATCACCTGCATGCAAATAACCTATCACAGAAAGAAGATATGGAGACAAACAAGCAAGGGTGCTCTGAAAGCTGAAAATTTTATCTCGAAGTTGAGAAAGCCAACTTCACAGACCCCGAAGATCACCAGCATGCAAATAACCTGTCATAAAGAGATGGAGACAAACAAGCAAGGGTGCTGCAGCTGAAAAATGTATTCATCGAGAGAGATAAATTACAATGATGAATCCTTATAAAAGGATATTGTGCAACCCTAAAAGAAACCCTAATAGGTAGACATTTAATAATTAATATAATTATTAAATGTCACAAAATGCAAACTAAAGTGAAATCTTAAGAGAGGAATAAAGGTAATTTAATCAACATGATTAAATTAAAACCTTTACTCTAACAACATTCCCATCTAGAGATGACCTTAGAATTTGGTTATGACTTATCCAGAGATAGTGATGTCGACAAAAATTCAAATGAGACAAGCAGATATGGAAGCTAAGGGTATACACATCAATGTCTAAGTTAAACAATTAATACCCTAGACAAATATCAATTCACACAGTGATGAGTTTGTAGTACGGAATTGTGATTCTAGACAATACGATTATAACTGTACTATCCTAGAAATGCATGAGCATTGTGTGGTCACCTTGAAAGGAATAAAATAATTTGAATCATCAATTTCTTGAATCATTATGGTTGAAGTATCTGATGTGTCCACCACAATATTGAGTAAAAAATGTCACATGAAGAGTAGGTTCTTTAAGGGTAAAACATTTGCAACCCAAAGAGTAGCATCAAAATTTGAGCTACAAAGGATAATTTAAAATTTGATATGGTTATTTAAAATACTAAAAAACTTTTGCTTGAGAATTAGTTGTGCCAGACTTTTAGCTTACACTTTATTTTGAAGGTGAGGGACAACAAAAATAATAGTTAAATGTCTTAAAAACAAATTTGTTAGACAAAATGGGTAGATCTGAATTTTCATAGATCACTTTTTACGTACTCTACAAGAAATATTGTAATATTTATTTTCAACTGAAAAAAGGATCTGGAAAAATACATATCTATAAATTTATAAGTACAGATGTTTTGTTTGTAAATAAATACATTTTGATTAAGGGTGGAATGCATTTTCTCTTCTTAAAAAGTGTTTGACACATGTCAAAATATGGGTCGTATTCTATTGAATAGCTCTAAAATTTGAAACATAGTACATACAATCTTTACTTAAGTATTAATTTAAAGTTTTAAACCATGTTTCCATAATTTTTTTTGTAGACCATAGCTACTCAAAACAGAAAGAATTTCCTACAGATTTTACTCATGAAGCAGATATTCTTGTTGCTGTAGTAGGCGAGCCAAATTTGGTTTGTGGTGATTGGCTAAAACCTTGTGTAGTACTAATTGATCTTGGCTTAAATGCAGTAGAGGTATGACACCTTCTAATTGCCTTTTTCAAAAAAAAATTGTAAGTAAAAGATGGTTAATATCTAACAAATTAAAACTATTGCTTCCACTTTTGCAAGATCCTAGTGCTAAAAGAGAATACCAATTAGTTGGTCATGTTTCCTATGAAGAGGCTTCAAGAATAGCTTCATCAATTAATCCTCTACCTTGTGGTCTTGGTCCAATGCTTTTGTCCACTACTCTACAATCAACAAATGGGCATATGGGTTCAATTGAGATTTCTGATGTTTGATCCAGGCCTTTTGCAATACACTTCACATTATAAGTTTTATGAGGCTTATAAATGAGTTATCTATTACTAAATGGAATAAAAAGATCATTTTCTATCGTAAGGAATTTTTTGGAGACATTAGGCACCTCTAAGAGGACTTAGGACTACATGCTTTCATTTTCATTTGTGTAGAAAACTATAACATTTAAGCAGGTTGGTTATACATGACTATGTACAATGAAAGTTCTAAAGATCTTTTCTTTTTTAAAGAGTATTTTTTATCATATATGCTGAATGGTTAAGGAAATCTTTGAACTCATTAATATTTACATAATGCTGACAACATGTAAATTGTGCTTTCTTCATGGCCTAAAAGCACAACAAGAGCATCTCAAAATTTTGAAGTGAGCAAAATTCTTTTGTTAAAAGGGTCATTTTCTAATGGAAGACAAAGTTGACTCTATCAAATTCCCAAATTTAGGTGACAACTGCTTTATCCTGACCAATTGTTCCTAAAACACAACAAACACAAAAAATACAAACAAAACTATTCTTTTGATTTGATTTGATTTACATTGATTAATTTGATTTAATTTGATTTACATTGAAGAACTCAAAACTTCTATATTATTTTCTCCTATATAAAAAGCATAAAAGTTAACAACACCTTTTCCCCTAGGTAAGGTTAATAGTAATTTAACCTTCAACATAACAAATCAAGTGCATACTATTTAACCTCAACTAGATAGAAATATTAGGTTATTTTTTTATCCTATCAATGATAGGACCTAAATTTGACCATTAGCCTTACCAAATTCCATGGATCCTCCAAAGGACTCCCAAAACCCCTAAACATCTCAGCAACAAGAAACCAGCAACAAACTGGATCATCCATATAGAATACCACCTCCCATGATGCAACTTGATACACAATAATTTTTGGGTCTTCAGAAACATCCTCAAACTCATCCCAACCAACAACTCAATATTAGAGAATAGGGCATCAAACACTTAGAAATTTTCAACAAGAATGCCAAAAACTTGGCATCCTCCAAACCAACAAAGAAACCAAAAAAACACTAATCCCATTCTCTTCAATGTATTGAAAATACACAAGGGGATCAACACCAA